>CM077091.1:52432679-52688696 GCA_039513925.1 Platanthera zijinensis
CTGTCATAAATATAAAAAGAATTCAACAGATATTTACAGAAAGAGATATAAACACAAAATGAAAGAGTTCTAAGACTTGTTAGGAGCTGGCTTAGAAAATTCAATTTTTCTTTTAGGATCTGCTGCTTGCTGTCTTGACATCTTTAATGGTAGTGGAAGGGATCTTCTTTAGATAAGTTGGTGATGGAGATACTGGAGGAGGAGATGGAGGAGGGCTTGGAGGTGGAGTTGGTGTATGTTGCAGTGGAGAAGGTGGTCTAACTGGAGATGGAGGTGGAGGAATCTCTAGGTCATCTTTCGTAGGGTGAGGAGCGACTAAAATAGTCCTTGTGTCCTCAGATGCCCTGTGCGAGGAGGTAGCCTTGGAGGGCCTGAAGATGGTCCTCTCCCACTTTCCAAAAAGAACTGGGGTCAGCCTCTTGGAAGAATTAATAAAGACTGTTGGGGATATCAACAATTTAGGGCATTTTTTAGTGAAAAAAATCCCTAGAAGTCTGCCAAGAGAGACCTCTCTCTTATTTGTTTTCTTCTTTATCACCACAAACAAAATTACAGCCCAATTCACTGCCTTCTGATTTACCAAGGCACTCATCAAAAGAAACTGATGCCAGGAAATGTTATCATTGGCAGTGTGCTTCCCAAGCAACACTTTTCCCACAATAACTGCCAAGAACTTGTATTGAGGCGACAAGTTCTTCTTTAGAAGCTTGCTAGGTTTGCATCAGCATGACCCATTCTGGCAAGCAGGGCAGCAAACTCTTCCTTATCTATTTCAATATCATCTTCACCATTAACAAAACAAAAAATCTTAGTAAGAACGATAAGGGTTAGACTTACCACCTGTTCAGAAATGGTTCAAACCAACGACTGTCCATCTAGGGATGATGATGTATAAGACCATTCCTTAATTTCTATAACTTGAAACTTCATCCTTGTCATCATCAACTTCTGTAACCTTGGCTCATCAAACAACTTCAACACATCCTGAAAAATCTGGTCACAGTGCTTGAATTATTCAAGATCAATGTCAAAGCCAGAATCAAACTTCATGCTTGACAGAATTGCCGCTGTGATTGCCATTTGAGAGTTCATGTAAGGAAAACAAAGATCAAGTGCAGAAGGGAAATAGAAAGCGCAGGACTATTTCCGTCTAAACCCTAGATTATAAGGTTTAAGAAAACGAAGAGACGAAATTAGTCGGGCAAATAAACTAATAAAAAACGACTTCAAATCCGTGGTTTGCGAAATATTTTTAATATAAAATGAGTTCGATAACCGCAGATTGAAGAGAAGGAATAAATCATTGATCTCAGATCAATGATGAATTCTCTGAACCAAAAATCGTCATTCTCCGTTCGATGACAATTATTTCACTAAGATGTGATTGTCGATCTCAGTTCAACGATCAACTTCACGAGACGCTAGCAGATCATCGATCTCCGTTCGACGATCTGTCAACGAATCGTCGATCTCAGACAGAAAGTAAAATAATCTCATCTCCATTAATCATACCTAGCTGATTCATAAAGAATAGAATTCTTTTCATCCAAGGGTTTGGTGAAAATATCTGCCCTTTGCAAATTAGTAGGGATGAAGGTGAGATTAATTTTCTTTTTGTCCACACACTCCCTAATGAAATGATGCCTTATATCTATATGCTTTTTCCTAGAATGATGGACTAGATTTTGTGCTCACAAAATATAGTTGAATTATTTAAGTTGTATCCATAATCTAGGAGTTGATTTTGTATCCATAGCATCTAGGAACAATAACTGCCAGCTGCTATATATTCAGCTTCTACTGTTGATGTAGACATAAATGTCTGCTTTTTACAAAACTAGGAGACAAGCCTAGCACGCAGGAATTGGCATGTTACAGAGGTACTCTTCCTGTTTACTTTACATCCAGCAAAGTCAGTATTTGAGTATCCAGTCAACTCAAATTTTGACTCAGTTGGATACCAGAGTCCTAAATTTGGGCAACTCTTAATATATCTCAAAATTCTTTTTAATAAAATAAGATGAAATTCTTTAGGGTTCACCTGGAACCTAGCACAAAGACATGTATCAAACATTATATCAGGCCTACTTGCTATGAGATATAGAAGGGACCCAATAATGGCCCTATATAATTTCTGATCAACTGGTTTCCCATGCTCATCAGAATCAATCACAGCATTTGTAGCCATGGGTGTTTTCTTAGATGAGGCATCATCCATCCCAAACCTTTTGATCAGCTCTTTAACATACTTAGATTGGGATAGGAAAATGCCATCAGGTGCCTGCTTCACTTGGAGACAAAGGAAGTAGGAGAGCTCATCCAAACTACTCATCTCAAACTTAGAATGCATAAGGTTGGAAAACCTCTTGCATAGTTTGGGATCTGTAGAGACAAATATTATGTCATCTACATATATTTGTACTAACAGTATTTTATCATGATGATGCTTGAAAAACAAAGTCCTATCTACCATGCCTCTAGAAAACTTATGCTCTAGCAAGAAGCTAGCTAGGATCTCATACCAAGCTCTTGGAGCTTGCTTTGAGGCCATAGAGAGCTTTATGCAATCTATAAACAAAAGAGGGTTGAGTTGGAGAAATAAAACCCGGTGGTTGTTCAACATACACCTCTTCTTTAAGTTCTCCATTTAGAAAGGCACTTTTAACATCCATCTGATAAACTTTGATTTTTTGAGATTCAACATATGCTAAGAAAATTCTGATTGCCGCTAACCTTGCCACTGGTGCAAAGGTTTTATCATAATCAATGCCTTCTTCCTGTCTATAACCTTGAGCAACAAGCATAGCCTTGTTCCTTATAATTTCTCCTTGTGCATCCAACTTGTTTTTGAACACCCATTTTGTTCCAATGACTGGGTAATTCTTTGGTCTTGGGACCAATTCCCAAACTCTACATCTCTCAAATTATTTAAGCTCCTCTTGCATTGCAAGGATCTAGTGGGGATCTTGCTCAGCATCTTGAATGGAATGAGGTTTAACTTGAGAAATGAAGCAGGGATGCATCAGATCCTGGTGGAGTTGATGCCTAGTCTGCACACCTGTTGATATGTCTCCAATCGCTTGAGATACAAGATGATCTCTAAATGTGACTAAATCAGTAGGAGGATTTGGTTGTTCAACAGCTTCAGGGACTGATTCCTCTTGTGGAATCAAAATTGCTGTTGGAACTTCTTCTGTTTGAACATTGTCCTCTTCATCACTGCTATCAGCAACCCGTGGAGAAGGATGAATGACAGCCTCAAGGGTAAGAGTAACATTCTCAGACTTCTCACACAAGGTGGGTACCTGCAAAGTCTGACTGGTAGAAGCATTCTTCTCCTTATAAAACATGTTAGCTTTATCAAAAGATACATGTACAAACTCATCAATTTTCAAAGTTGATTTATTATAAACCCTATAAGCCTTGCTTACTTGGGAATATCCTAGAAAAATTCCCATTTCAGACTTTGCTTCAAACTTTCTAATGTATTTTTTTTGTTAATATATATGTAACAGACACAACCAAATACTCTAAAATAGTCTACTTTATGTTTCTTCCCTTTGAGTAGCTCATAGGGGGTCTAAGACATAAGTTTGTCTATTAAGCTTCTATTCAGGACATAGTTAGCTGTGCTCACTGCCTCTGCCCAAAAGGAAAGGGGCAAGTATGCATCAACAAGTAATGTACCTGCAGCTTCAATCAGAGTTCTGTTTTTCCTTTCAGCTACCCCATTTTATTGAGGAGTTCTAGGAGCCGAAAAACATTGCTTGATACCTTCCTTCTCACAGAACTCTTGCATAAGAAGAGACTCAAACTCAGTACCATGATCACTTCTGATCAATACAACTTGAGTAGAGAACTCAATCTGTATACACTTGAGAAAATCTGTAAGAACCTTGAAGTTATCTGACTTGTTTTTCAAGAAGAACACCCAAGTGAACCTGGAGAAGTCATCTATAATAACCAAGGTGTAAGAATTCCCTCCTAGGCTTTATATAACAATGGGTCACAAGAGATCCATGTGAAGCAAATACAAAATCCTAGGTGAGTCACTCTTATTAATGGATTTGAAACTAGTTTTAGTTTGCTTGCCTAGTTGACAAGCCCTGTACATGCTTTCCTTCTTATAGGTGTAAGAAGGCAATCCTCTTACATGGTTGTACTTTGATAACCTAGTAATATATTTTAAATTTACATGTCCTAACCTCCTATGCCATAGATCATTCTGATTACTAGATTGGTTAAATAAACAAATTTCATTTATGGCTGAGTTAAAGTTAATAATATAAATGTTACCTACTCTAGAACCAGTTAAAACAACTATGCTGTCAGCTGAAGAAATAATGCAAGAGGACTGATTGAATGATACTTGAAATCCTTCATCACAAAGTTGACTGATGGAGATCAAGTTATATTTCAATCCACTTACATATGCTACCTTCCTGAATGTGACAGCTCCTATTTTGACTTCTCCATAGCCTTCAGTCTGGCCATAGATGGAGTAACAAAAAATAACTTTAGGTCCTAGCTTTGACTTGTAGCTAGATAAGTTGTCCTTCCATCCTATCATGTGCTTTGAGCACCCACTGTCCAGATACCATTGCTGGTTATATGATGGATAGCTCTTTACCTGCAACAATTAAAAGGTTAAGTGTTCTTGACCCAAGTTACCTTGGGTCCTTTATTTCCTTGATAAGAAAAACTTGAAATAACAGAACTAGCTGGTTGAGAATGATATCCTAGTGGATGATATCTCCTAGGTGGAATTTCCCAATATGTGAAAGGATTAACTGTTTCCCTTTTTTGATTAGAGTTTTTGTTAAAGTTATAATTTCTGTCAGGATTAGGAGTTTTTTTACTTCTTACTGGGTTCGAGGATTGAAAGTGAGATCGTCGATCTGAGTTCAACGACATGGGTTGGGATCGTCGATCTCTGCTCAGAGAGGGATAATATTCATTCTCTGTGCCCCATGTTCGTCGATCTCTGCTCGATGATCCATACATAAATCGTCGATCGCAGTAGGACAATTGATTATAGTAAATATTTCCGTTCATAGATCGTCGATCTGGGTTCGACGATCTGTTCACATTTCTTCGATCTGAGTTCGATGAAAACTGCTGAACATTATTTTTGTTTTGATTTTTTCTGTTTCTATTTTTCTGTTTGTTAGGTTTGTTTCTATTTGTAGTTGGGGGTTTTTCATAGATTAGTTCTTTACCCTTTTCAGAGATGAAATTTACAGGAGTCCTTAGTATATTTTTCTGAACCAGAGGGGTTGACTTGATGAAGCACCCAAGCCCATCTTGCCAGTGAATCTGGCATTAACAGTGCTTGTAATGTCCATTAGCTTGAGGCTTCTCCCATTAAGGGATTCTTCAAGTTGCCTTGCCTCAGCTAGTTCAGTTTTTAATTTGGTTATTTGTAGGAGTTTAGAGAGACAGACTCTCTCGCGTCTGCACACTGAACGGCACTACTACAGCTCTCATTAACAAGTGTAATATCATATTTTAGTTGATTTTTCTCTGCAACTAGATTACTTTGATCATTTAATTGCTCTCTAAGTTGTTTGATTTGTTTTTCTGAACTAATTAAATCTATACACATAGTTTTAAAATCAAGTAAGAAATCTTCTGAATTGAAATCAAAAGATGAGAGTACCAGTCCACTTCAGAGAGTGGTTCTTCATCATCTTATGAGTCTTCTTTTGAATGAATGCTGGAAGCATCAATTGCCATTAGGCAAACTTCCTTTTCCTTTTCTTCTTCTTCATCTTCATCACTGGATCTAGAGGATGAGGAATCCTCTTCTGTATCACTCCAAGTTTCTGCTATAAAGCCTTTCTCTTTCCTCTTATGTTTACTTGAGGAAGGCTTGCTATACTTTTATTTTCTTGAGTCCTTATCTTTTTTTTCTCCTTCTTCTGATTCTCTGGACACTCAAAGATGTAGTGTCCAGGTTTCCTGCAACCAAAACAAACAACCTCTTTAGTTGGTTTTTGTCATACCTGGGCTTATCTTCTTGTCTGGACGACTTCTTCCTGAAGTCTCTTTTGCCAATCTTGTAAAATCTCTTTGCTAAGAGACTCAAAAATTCTTCATTAGTAGCAGGAGCTGCTGTTTATTTTGTAGCCTTGAATGTAATATTTTGCTATTTTCTGACTGGAGTAGAAGCCTTCTGCTCTGCCTCCCTAGTCTTTGTAAGGTGCTCAAAGGATTTGAGCTTCCCTAAAAGAGTTTCTGTGGAGATTTCTATAAAGCTTCTGGCATCCTTGATTGGCCAGATCCTTGTGTCCCATGAGCTGGGAAGACACATCAAGATCTTGTCATTGATCTCAGTCAATGAGATGTCCTTGTCCAATGTCTTCAATTCATTAATGATGACACTCAGTCTCGCATACATTTCTTCCACTGACTCACTGTCCTCTTTTCTGAAATTCTCATATTTGGAGATGAGAAGGGATCTTCTATCCTTTCTTTATTCTACTGAGCTTTCCATCATCTGGTTCAAGTAGTCCTAGATTACCTTTGCTGATGTACAATCAGTAACCTTTTGGAATATGTCATCTGACATGGTCTGGGCCAGTATGTTCATGGCCTTGGCATCATCAACCTTTGCTTTCTTCTGTACATCAGTCCAATCTTATGGTGGAACTGCATGAGTGTCAGTAGTTGAAGAAGTGGCTGCAGTTGGTTGAGGTGGACCTGTCAAAATGGAGTTAAAAATGTCTTCATCAATTGAGTTCTTGTATAATCTGATTCTTGCCTTCCAGATACTGAACTTATTTAAGTTACAGACTGGAGGTCTGGTGCTTGCATAGTCCTTGTTCTGTGCCATGTGATAAAAGAATAACTAAGGAAAAAGAGAAATCTGAATAAGCAAGGATCTTGGTTCAAGTGTTAGCTTGTTCAACCTAAGAAACCTGCCTCTGATACCAATTGAAAGAAATGACTTAATGCAATTGATAATCCTCTGATATCAATTGAAAGAAGTAGGTTATTTAGATCTACTCTAGAGGGGGGTGGGGGTGGGGGGTGGGTGAATAGAGTATTAAAAATTTTTGGCTGTTTTTACTTTTATATCAGAGTTAAAACATAAGTGATACTAATAATAAATAAATAAAAGAAAATAGACAAGCTAATCTAATTATCACAGCAATCAGCAAGAGCAAGAAGAAAATGAGCAACCAGATGACATAAGAAATTTATAGTGGTTCCCCAAATCTGGGTAAATCCACTCTTCTACCACCCTGGTAGGAATCACTCTCAGGTTTTTTGATCAAGTGACTGCCACAAAATAATATCTATTTCTAGGGAGATATTGCAACCCTTCTGGCTTTTGATCAGGTGCCGGAAAACCACTGAAGTCTTTTGATCAGGAGACCTCACAACCAATAATTACTTTTGAAGGGAGTAAGAACCCTGTATATAGTGGGGGAAAGTAAAAGTTGAGTTGTCCTCTCTGTTCTCAAAGAAATAAAAGAAGACTTGAGAGTGATCCTGATGATGTCAAGGCTTGTCCTGTGATCTTGAATTGTTCAGGAATCCAAAGCCTTGCTCAGGGTGTAGGTCTTGATTTCCAGAAAGCTTAGAATGATTGTGAAGAATGTCTCTTCTTGCTTCCTGGAAGAACACTTGTGCGAAGAACTTAAAACTATTCTTCTTTTGTTGTCTTGTGTTCTCTGTATGAATCTCTGTATGTTCCTGTATTGATTCACTGTGTATCATTCCTTTTGAATAATCCAATCTAAATTCGAACTGGCACAGCTTGATTGACAGCCGAAATTAAGGGAACTTGTGCAACGGCTATAAGGGAATTAAATTCATTTCCCTAACTATCCCATGAATAGGTGTATAATAACTCTGTGAATACCAGTAATTAATGCTTGCCAAGGAATGGCTATATTCAGAGAATATATGCATCAATTACTCAGAGTCACATAAGAAATAAAATAATAAGTCAATAAAGGAAAACAATAACTGCAAAGAATAATGATTGATCTGACAGTTATTGTCGATCTGGTCCTGTAATCATCGAACTCAAACATCCTCTATCATTGAGCTGAGCCTTGTGATCGTTGAACTGAAATTCTGCTTTCCAAATTGGGCTTCAAGATCGTCAAACTGAAATGGTTGATCATTGATCTAAATCCTGAAAGTAGATCAAAGATCGTCGAACTAAGTTCAACAATCATTGATCTCAACATTAAGAGATTAACTCTGAGATTGTCGAACGTAGAACGAAGATCGTCGAGCTCTTTTCACTTAGACAATTTCTGCCATGTTCAGTCTCTGCTGTCTTCTAAGTCTCTGATGTCTTGATCTTGTCTCACTGAGTTGTTGACCTAACTGACACCTAAGAAACTAGACTAGACCCTGGCTATACAATGTGGGTCTTAAACTGCCTATATTAGTGAACCTAGCCCAAATCCAAACTAGGGGTCCAACAGGGCAGGTGGTTGTACAAAATGTGGTGAAACCGGCGTGCTTTCCTGGCACCATGACTGAACCTCTGTACCCCCTCCTGCCATCACTGACGAATTGTTTAGTAATGTGGATCACAGAGATAAAAAGGAAACGTGGAAGCAGAAGGAGAGAATAAGTTCCTCTGAAGAAGGGCGTGGTGATGAGGAAGAGAAGGAGTTGTTGGTTCGTTAGGAGGCTACTGATGAAATTCCAGAGTTTAGATCTATATGGGAGCATGATTCTCCACCTCCTCATGCCACTATGCCATCTGAGATGATGAAACCTAAAACCTTGGATGGAGAGTCAGTTAATTACGCTAGGTGGCGTTCCCCCATTGTGGAGAAAAAGAAAAATGAATGTTTTTTGCGATCCGCTCATTTTGTTGCTCTCCAGAGAGAGAAGCAAGGGGCTTGGGGCCGGTTGGGTAAAACCAACTTGAACCCTAAAGCTTCAAACCCTGGCCTTTCTCACTCTTGTGGGGAGCTGAAGGATGGTAAAAGCTTTACCACCTAAGGGGATAGATCTATTTAACTCTAGAGGGGGGAGGGGGTGGGGGTGAATAGAGTATTTTAAAAAATTAATTGGTTTTTATAGCGGAATTAAAAATAGTGATATATATATCTTAAGAAGGTGCAGGAATAAAAAGCTAACTAACACAGCACACAACACACAATAATAAGAAAACAATAAGTAACCATACGACACAAGAAATTTATAGTGGTTCCCCAAAACTAGGTACATCCACTCTTCTACCATCCTGGTAGGGATCCACTAACAGGTTTTTGATCAAGTCCCCTGCCACCATAGGTTTTTGCTAAGGTGCCCTATCACTATAATATATATTTTCTAAGGGAGATATAGAAACTCTTTAGGATTTTGATCAGGTGCCCAAAAACCAAATCAAGTTTTTGATAAGGATACTTGTAAACCAGGTGATAACTTTTAAAGGGAGTTAGAAACCCTTTTACAATGGGAATTGAAAAGTGATGTTGTCTTCTCTTTCTCAAACAACTGAGAAGACTTTAGTGGATGATGTTGTCAAAGCTCCCCCTGAGATGTTGATGAGTTTAGGAAGAAGAGAGCTTTTCACAGGGTGTAGGCCTTGATCAAGATCTTAAGAAACTTCTTGAACTGATGTTGATGAGTTATCCCTGTGAAGCCTGAAGTAGAAACTAAAGAAGACTAAAGATCTATGAGAGATGTTCTCCAATTTTCTGTAAGAAAGCAATAGGTTTTCTCTATTGTTCTTCTTCTTTTTGAAAAAGATCATTTTATATTCTGAGAGGAATTCTGCCTTTTAATTTGAAATAATATCCTTGATTTGTTGCAGAGATTCTGGGAGTTGAAACGGCTGGAAAATGTCTTTAATGTATTTCCTCAACTGTCCTAGTAAATAAGATAAGTAATTAACTCTGTGAAATCCATAATCAATGCAGCCTGGCAACGAATATATTCTTGAGAATATAAGAATTAATTATTAGAGAATTACTGCCTTAAAAGGAATACCAATTCAAATCAAAATGATAGAGAAATCGTCAAATTGAAACTGATAGAAATCATTGACCTCAGAACAGATTTCGTCGACCTAAACTCAAAGTTCGTCGAACTGAGAAATCGTCTTCGTCGACCTGAGCTTAGAGAAAATTGATCTGGAAATAAACTGACCAAGCTGAGCTCCAAGTTCGTCGACCTGAGGAAGAATTTCATCGACCAGAGAAACTGAGAGTGAAGGAAGTTCGTCGACCTGAGCTCGAATATCGTCGAGCTCAACTCAGAGAAGGAACTCTGAGTTTGTCGATCTGTGATCGACAATCATCGAGCTGAGTTCTAAGAACTTCGAACTGATATCTGAACTCTCTAAAAACTGCAATTCTTTAAGTCTGGATCTCTTAAGTCTTCTCAAGGCTGGATCATAAGATGTCTAACCTAATCAGACTATCCTAACTTTAGGACTAACAAATTGACCCTAGGATATACAAGATGGGTCAACAACCTAATAGTGAACCTTAGCCCAAATCCAAACTAGGGAATCAACAATCTCCCCCTATTTGGTGAGGTCACTAAACAAAAATAGAAAAGCATAAAAACACAAAAAAATATAAATATCTGACAGAATTTTAAACTAATCAGCAGATATGATATAGCTAAGTGCAATACACATATATATCACAGAGAAAATAAAATGTTCAAGAATTGTTTGAGGGAGGAATAGATGATGATTTTGCAAACATAATTGTTCTAAGAGGATCTGCATCTTCCTTTTGTGACATTTTCAAGTCTTGAACTCCAAGAACTGTAACAGATGAGGCTATGGGAACAACATCTTCTGGGTGTACCTGCATATATACTTTTGGATCAAATAAATGTCTGTCTACCTGAAATTTGTCAAATTATTTTTGCCTATAGGTAGACATTGTAGTGAATTGAGATGGATCTGATCCTTCTTCTCTTGCTTTGTTCATTTAAGACAAGCCAATCAATTCTTGAAATCTAGCCATTCTGAAGTTAGGATCTAACTCAGGTTCATAGAATGGAGAGGGAGGCCTCTCTAGATAAAATTTAGAAACATCCTGAGCAGACTTTTGAGAATTTCTGAAAATAATAGATTTCTATTGAAAGTTAGTTGGAGTAGATTTCTGTTAAGGATTGCTTTGATAATATGCCTTGGGAGGACTGCATTGAGTGTATCTTACAGATGGTCTTGAGGACTTACAGGAGGAAGGTCTATGAGATTGAGAATGTCTAGAAGCTGGCTTCTAATTCTTTGCATCACTTCCTGAAGATTAAGAAACATTTCCTATAGCACCTGCAGGAGGAGGAGGAGGAGGAGGTCCTCTCCAATTCCTTTGAGGAGGAGGAGAGTATCTCCTTCTCTTCTTCCTAGAATTTTTCTCATTCTTAGAAAGCCACATCCACTTAGGCATACCTGGATAAGGAGTAATATTATTCAGGATATAGTAAGGGGTGTTAGCAGTTGCATTAGGCTTGGGAACAGCCTTGATATGAACTTTTCTCTTCTTAGATTTTGTCTTCTTAGAACAAGAGTCATCATAATCAGAATCCTCATCATCATCCGATAATCCAGGAGGATTGGCATACAAATCATCAATCTCTTTTAGAACTTCTTTGGAGGTGTGCTTCTCAGCCTGGGGCTGTACTATAATTTATGGGTCTACAAAACTTTCAGTAACAATCTCTTTCTCTTCTTCCATGTCAGCAAACAAAATATCATCAAAATCAGGCATAGGGGGCTCAGCCCATATACGAGGAGGAGGACCGCAAACATCCTCAGCAACAAATATTTCTGAAATCTTAGGAGCTACAAATCCTGCCCTTAGTTGATCAATAACTGCAGGACTTATAGGAGTAGTATAACAAATAATAGCCTTAGAGCAATCAACATCAAAACTTGGAAGAACAAATCTGTAAATTCTGTAAATAGGATTGAAATAATTTAGCAAAGAATGCAAATCAACTATGTGATTTATGATAAAATAACCAGCAGTGCTTATTTCTTCATCTGTATCAAGAACTAATCCATATCAGAATCATCTATAACATCTAAAAAATCTATTGGAATGTCTGCCTCAGGGGAATCTGCTTCTACTGCTGTTAGAAGATGAACTGGAACTGTTACTGTTGCTGTTGCTAGAGGAGGGACTGGAAATTCTTCATAGGACATCTCTCTCTGCCTGGTTTCAGAGGATCCTAAAGCCAAGCCCCCAAAAGAAGGGACAAAAGAGAGGGCAGCAATTCTAGTTGATAGAGAAGAAATAGAGGTAGAGAGAGGAGCAATAGCTTTTGCTCTTAATTACTCTAGAGAAGGAGAGATGAATTGTAGAAGATCCTTGGCAATATCATAAAAATTTAGATAGAGATGTTCTGGAGCAGAGGGAGTATAGGAGTTATGATGTCCATAATTGGAACAGACAGAGAATGAATGTGAGAAATCACTTGTAACGCCCCGAAACAAAAAAGAGGAACGAGCAGTGTTTTAGCCAAGTTTGGGTCTTGGTAATTGAACACGGCCTGTGACATGGGCGTGTCATATGGCCATGTCGTGCTCGGGTCATCGATACAAGGTCAACGAGCGTTGAGTGCTTGGAACATGGCCTGGGACACGGGCGTGTCCCAAGGCATGTCAAGCACACGACCTGTGACACGAGCGTGTCACATGGTCGTGTCCTATTCTTGAAGTTTTTTGTCCTGTATTGATTGAGGGACACGACCCGGAACACGGGCGTGAACTATTTGACATGGGCGTGTCAAGTTTGACATGGGAGTGTCGAGACCCGTGTCCTGGTAGGGACGTGAAGGTTTAAGCGCCGATTGAGGCACACGGCCCATGACACGGGCATGTCCATGGGTGACACGGGTGTGACACAAGCCGTGTCATAGGTCGTGCCCTTTTCTGTATCTATGGTTTTACGGCTAGTGGGGGAATACGGCCTTGGACACAGGCGTGTCACAAGATGTGTTTGGCCCGGTAAATTGACTTTATGTGTGAATCGTGGTCATCCATTTCCCTAATTTGGGATCCAACGGTTCAGGCTTTTCCCTGCTGAATTAAGTCTGGGAGATGTGGGTTTTCTTCCTCATTTTACTTGGGCCATTCTAAAAGAGTTAGAGAGAGGGGAGAGCAAGGAGGAAGAGAAAGAAGAAATCCGGCCGCCGGAGAAGCTTCAGAGCCCCGATTCTCGATCCGAGTCCAGATCTGCGAAGGCAAGGCTGATACGGTGCTTTCCATCTGGCTAGATCTTCATGGCGCCGAAGAGAAATGCTAGGGTAACGATTCTCTTCTTGGACTAGTGAAGTCCCCTTTCCTTTTTGCATAGGAAGCCCGCTCTTGTGAGTATGCGGTGAGTTTTGTGGTCTTCCTTCGGGTAGACATGAATAGTCCCCATTGTTTTGCATGTAGAGTCCGGAATCGAAGTATGGACATAGACATGGTGTGTGAAGCCTACCCAAAGAAGTTGGTCTGGATCGGTGATGTTTCATTTGCATGAATGGTCGGAGAAGACTCCGTTCCGATGGTGTTTTTTCGGATTTTTCTACGAGGTAGATTGCATCAGGGATCCTTGGGGATTAACTCTAAGTTGCACCCGGAAAACTGGGCAGAAACACATTTCTGCCATAATGGTGGCCTGGGAGCCAGCCGTGTACATAACCGGGTTATGTACGATTGATTGATCAATATGTTGGGACTGGGGAAAACATGGCCCCTACCGATGGTTAAATGGTTGTGGCGAAGTGAGCAACGAGCGGGTGGAACCTTACCCACTCTAAGTCATTCCGTGAAAGTTGGCTTGGGGAACGAGTCTAGGCTTCGGCTGAAAGAACTTTAATGCTCACGCTATTTTCCGTCCTGGGGGCAGTGGTGGACTTCGGAACGAACTGGGTTCGGACCGGGTTCACTAAGTAAGTGCCCTGAGAGCATGGGGTGTGTGGATGTGTGGGCCTTCACCTGTGGTGTATTGTGCAAATGTTGTACTTTAACTTAATTATTGGATTATACTAATGCACTGCTGGGAAGGAGCACCGCCACCCCAATAATGGGGGTGGGGTCATTATAATTTTGTCAGCTTTATCTTACCGTTGCTTTTGTTTGCTACCATATGGTGGAATGTTGCTTGCAGGTGCTGCGGAGATGAGTGGAAAATAGCAGGCTAAAGCCCTTATTGCAGTGCTGGCCCTCGAAGGCCGAAGTGTATTGTTTACTTTATTCTCATGTGTGTTTGGCCTGCATGCCGTTGTATGGAAGACACATTTTATTTAAGTAAACTCTTGTAAGGCCTTAAGGCCGAGTTCTTTGTGTATTTTGTACGTTCATTCCTTTTTGGTTTATTAGTGGAAATTCATGTTGTGGTTGGGTTCTTTTATTTGCAACTCTTAAAATACTTTCGCTATATGCTCTGTGTAGGATGCTTGTGATTAGGAGAATGGTTTCATTAAGTAACCAACCGGTCTGTCTGTGGTATATGGCGTCGGGCCCCGGCCAGACCTACTACTATATGCTATGCGACAGATAGGGGTGTTACAATTTGGTATCATACTACAAGTTTCGGTCATGCTTATTTTAATTCGTGGACGAATTCTTTTAAGTGGTGGTGAGCACATGTGTGTGCGTCATCGTTATAATATAAAAAGAACCCATGAATGTCAACTTAGGAATGAAAAATACACATGTTTGAGGAACCTATGTGTTCCTATAATTTCTTTTAGCAATATCGTTCGGTCACTTAATGGTGTTTTGTATGACTATAGGTGACCAGGAGTGGTGCAGGGCTGTCAGAACATGCGGCTTTTGAGGCAAGTAGCGCGCCAAATGTTGAACCTGCAACACCTCCCTCGGCAGAAACCATATGATTGGTGGCTGAAGCGGTGTTCGCTATGATCAATGCTCAGCCTGCAAGACAAGTGTAGAAGCATTCCACTACTATCGAGCAAGTACCACTTCAAGCGGCAGAACCGAGGAGGGTGGAGCAAGTGGTAGTGGAGCCATTGATGCCCAGGAGAGCAATTGAAAATAAGCTGAAGCATGTTATGGGCTTCAATCCTCCGGTGTTCTCAGGGAAGGGAACCCCAACCCAAGCTGAAGATTGGCTCTCCCGGATAAAGAGAATTCTGACATCTACGGAGACGGAGGAGTGGCAGAAGTCGACTATAGCCACTTTCTTGTTGGACGACGATGCAAGGCTGTGGTGGGAAGGTTTGGAACTACACCACTTGGGGGGAGGCAACTCACAGACGTCTCCATGGAAGAATGTTCGAGACTGTTCTTAGCAAGATACCTCCCCTCGGCTCAGAGGATTGTGTTGGAGAACAAGTTTCAGAAGCTGGTGCAAGGAGAGAGTAGCGTGGACGAGTACCTCAACAAATTTACTCATTTGGGTCGGTATGCAAGCGCTACATTTGCTGATCAGGAGCAAAAGACAAACCGATTCTATGAAGATCTGAGGGATGACTTAAGGCTACTGCTCTCAGGGCCTATGACGCAGGGTTTTCTAACCTTGGTCAACACGACCCGGTCTTTGGAAAAAGATATGAAGAATTTGAGGGCGAAGAGGGACTCTGGTGCTAAGAGGACAAAGTTCAAGGTTCCGACTACCTCAAAGTTAGGTTATCGTAAGTTCGGTAAGAAGGCTAGGACTTCGGGTCGAACCCCTTCTCCTGGCGCTTCGAGGGCAACTACAAGCTGAACACCAGGCGTATGCTACAACTATGGAAAGACGGGGCATTTTGCTCGTGATTGCTGGAGCGGACGCCCAAAGTCCGAGAAGAAGCAGGGAGCAACCTACGAAGAGAAGGGCAAGGCGGTGGGGTCCACCGCATCGCACTATGCCCCAACTCAACCGAGAGTCTATAACCTTGGCCAACTGGAGGCCATAAAGCAAGCCGACGTGGTGATAGGTACGGTTTAAATTTATAGCAGCTTAGCTTTAAATACTATTACCTTGCACATGTTAGCTTATTATTGCTTGTATAGGCTTTGTTTTGATATTTGATAATCCGGCAAGAGCACTCTTCGATACGGGATCTTCACACTCCTTTTTGTCGGAAGGATTCATATCGCGCATCGGAGTACCTTCTTCGATGGTGAAGGACAAATTGGATGTGTTGTTGCCGAATGGGTGTTCAATGCGCGCGGATAGGGTCTGCGGCATAAAGATACGGATTGGGAGTCAGGAGTTCGACTTGCAAGCATCGTTGTTGTCGCTGGTGGAGTTCGACGTAATATTTGGTATGGACTGTCTCTCGGAGTAGCAAGCATACATTGATTGCAATCGCAAGGAGGTAAAGTTGGGAACTGGTTGTGAGACGACTTTTGCAGGCTTGAAAGGGTCGAGCAAGATGTTGATGTCTGCTCTTCAGGTGGATAAGGCAGTTCATGTCGATGCAGAGCTGTTCTTCACGCTAGTGGAAGATTCGAAGCCTAAGCCTACTTTGGATAGTATCTCAGTGGTATCTGAGTACCCAGACGTGTTCCCTAACAATCTCCCTAGAGCCCCACCGCAGTGCGAGATTGACTTCACAATTGAGCTAGTACCAGGTGCCAAACCTGTGTCACGCTCTCCATATCGGTTAGCGCCTAAAGAGATGGTGGAACTGAAGGTTCAATTAGAAGAGCTTTTGGAATAGGGTTATGTGCGTCCAAGTTTGTCGCCTTGGAGCGCACTGGTCCTCTTTATTAAGAAGAAGGACGAAAGTTTGCGGTTCTGTATCGATTACAAAGAGCTAAATAAATTAACGGAGAAGAGCAAGTACCTGATCCCAAGGATTGATGATCTGTTCGATCAGTTGGTTGGGTCATCAGTGTACTCTAAATTGGATCTTAAGTCTGGGTATAATCAATTGAGGATAAGGGAAAGTGATATCCCCAAGACAACGTTTAGCACGAGATATGAGCATTATGAGTTTACCATCATGCCGTTTGGGCTAACGAATGCGCCATCTGTGTTCATGGATCTGATGAATAGAATGTTCAGAGAGTACTTGGACCACTTTGTAATATTCTTCATCGATGACATTTTGGTGTACTCGCAGTGTGAAGAGGATCACTTCAAGCATTTGCATTTGGTGATGGAGACGTTGAGGAGGAACCAACTGTACGCCAAGTTTGCCAAATGCGAGTTTTGGTTGTCCTCGGTGGCATTCCTTGGTTATATAGTCAGTAGAGAAGGGATTTCAGTAGATCCGGCAAAGATAGTAGCGATACGAGAGTGGTCTGTGTTGTGTTTAGTAGATGAATTTCGGAGTTTTCTGGGGCTTGCCGACAACTACAGGCGCTTTATAGAGAACATGGCCTGGGACACGGGCATGTCCCATGGCGTGTCAAGCACACGGCCTGTGACGGGCGTGTCATATGGCCGTGTCCTATTCTGGAAGTTTTTGACCTGTGTCGATTGAGTGACATGACCCGGATCACGGGTGTGTACTGTTTGACAAGGGCGTGTCAAGTTTGACACGGGCATGTCGAGACCCGTTTCCTGGTAGGGACGTGACGGTTTCAGTGCCCATTGAGGCACGCGACCCATGACACGAGCGTGTCCATGGGTGACACGAGCATGACACAAGCCGTTTCACAGACCGTGCCCTGTTCTGGATCCCTGGTTTTACAGCAAGTGGGGGAACACAGCCTTGGACACAGGCATGTCACAAGCCCTGTTCGGCCTAGTAAATTGACTTTAAGTGCGAATCGTGGCCGTCCATTTCCCTATTTTTGGATCCAATAGTTCTGGATTTTCCCTGCTAGTTTAAGTTTAGTAGATTTGGGTTTTCTTCCTCATTTTACTTGGGCTATTCTATTTCTAAAAGAGTTTGAGAGAGGGGAGAGCAAGGAGGAAGAGGATGAGAAAATCCGGCCATCGGAGAAGCTTCAGAGCCCTGATTCTCGATCCGAGTCCAGATCTGCGAAGGTGAGGCCGATACGGTGCTTTCCATCTGGCTAGATCTTTATGGCACCGAAGGGAAATGCTAGTGTAACGATTCTCTTATTTGACATCTGAAGTCCCCTTTCATTTTTGCATAGGAAGCCCGCTCTCGTGAGTATGCAGTGAGTTTTGTGGTGTTCCTTTGGGTAGACATGAATAGTCCCCATTTTTTTGCATGTAGAGTCCAGAATCGAAGTACGGACATAGACATGGTGTGTGAAGCCTACCCGGACAAGTTGGTCTGGATTGATGATGTTTCATTTTGCTTGAATGGTCGGAGAAGACTCCGTGCCGATGGTTGTTTTTCTACACGGTAGATTGCATCAGGGATCCTTCGGGATTAACTCCAATGTGCACCCGAAAAACTGGGCGGAAACACATTTCTACCATAACAGTGGCCTGGGAGCCAGCCGTGTACATAACCGAGTTATGTACGATTGATTGATTGATATGTATGGACTGGGGAAAACTTGGCCCGCGCCGATGGCCAAATGGCCATGGCGAAGTGAGCAACGGGCAGGTGGAACCTTACCCACTCCAAGTTGTTCCGTAAAAGTTGGCTTGGGAAACGAGTCTAGGATTCGGCTAAAAGGATTTTAATTCTCATGTTGTTTGCCGTCCTAGGTGAGGTGGTGGACTGCGGAATGGACTGGGTTCAGATCTGGTTCACCAAGTAAGTGCCCTAAGAGCACGGGGTGTGTGGCTGTGCGGGCCTGCACTTGTGGTGTATTGTGCAAATGTTGTACTTTCACTTAATTGTTGAATTATACAAATGCACTTCAAGGAAGGAGCACCGCCACCCCAATAATGGGGTGGGGGTCATTATAATTTGGTCAGCTTCAGCTGACCGTTGCTTTTGTTTGCCACCGTACGGTGGAATGTTGCTTGCTGGTGCTGCGGAGCCGAGTGGCAAATAGCGGGCTAAAGCCCATGTTACTGTGCTGGCCCTCGAAGGCAGAAGTGTATTGTTTACTTTATTCTCACGTGTGACCGGCCTACGTGTTGTTGTATGGAAGACACATTTTATTTAAGTAAACTCTTGTAAGGACTTAAGGCCGAGTACTTTGTGTATTTTGTACGTTCATTCCTTTTGGGTTTATTAGTGGACATTCATGTTGTGGTTGGGTTCTTTTATTTGCAACTCTTAAAATTATTTTACTAGATGCTCTGTGTAGGACACTTATGATTGGGAGAATTGTTTAATTTAGTAACCCACTGGTCTGTCTGTGATATATAGCGTCAGGCCCCGGCCGGACCTACTGCTATAAGCTATGCGACGGATAGGGGTGTTACATCACTATGGATGTGTTCTGGAAATGTGAAGGTAGGGTTAGAAGGAATGTCATATGGAATGGAAGTAGATGTGGTTGGAATTGAGGTAGAGGGAACTGATGTGGTAGGAACTGATGTAGTGGTGTTGTCTTGGATGTGTGATTGAATTGGGATTGATGTGGAGATGAAGAAGGTGGAGATAACAGATTGAAGTTGGGTTAAGGGGATGTTGATGGAATGACATTCCGATTGGTTATAGATGGATAAATAGGAGGAATGAGATCAGTCATGATTTCATCCTCTGGGATAATGATAGTTGAATGAGGAGGTGTTGGTGGTGGAAGAGGTGAAGTTGTAGGGGTAGAAGTGAAGACAATAAGTGAAGAGGAAGATGGTTGTTGCTGAGGAGGAGGTGAAGGAATATTGATGGAGGGAAGAACATCTTCTTGAGGTGGAGGAGTGTCTATTACTGCCCTTGTGTCCTCAGTAGTCATGGAAGAGGAGGAAGCTCTTGATGGCTTAATGCGGTCCACTCCCATCTGCCAAACAAGGCACAAGTCAACCTCTTGGAGGCATTAATGAATATGGTCTGAGAGACCAGTGATTCAGATGCCTTGGCCTAGAGGAAAATGAATAGAATCCTCCCAAAACATTCTTCCTTCTTAGTATTCTTCTATTTGATCAAAACAAACAATAACTTACCCTAGTTGACTTCCTTCTTGTTCACCACCGCACACATCACTAGAAACTGGTGTCTGGTAATGTAATCATGGGCTGTATGTTTGCCCAAAAATACTTTACCCACAACATTATAAAGAAATTTGTATTCAGCAGATAAGTTCTTTTAAGAAGTTTGTTAGGATTTCCATCAGAATGAACCATTTTAATCAACATAGTATCATATTCAGAACTTTCTATTTCAATATCCTCATCTCCATTAACTAAATCAAAAATCTCTGTTAAAACATAAGGGGTTAGGGTACCTGATTTCCTGAGATGGTGCCTGATGATGTATAATTTGACCTAAGTTATTAATATAAAAATCTAAATAATCAAATATAAATATATTTATATTATTAATTTTATCCGCTAAATCATAATTTTTTTATAAGTCTATCCTAACCAAGCACATTTTACTATTTTTCTGCGCGCAGCGAACTTCGGGGCCACTTTTAGGCATGTTGCAGCCAGATTCAGATCTTGGGTTGAACACGAAAGTTGTAGACCTCGGAAAGACCTTTCCAACGGATGGTTACATGCCTTTATCGGATTATTGTAGCCTCGGGAATCCTCCGTCGAATTTGCTATCCAGCAGGTTTCCTACATGTATGAAACTTGTGTTTGAGCAAGAACCGAGGATCCCGGGACAAATTGCATTATCAATTCTAAAAGAACATGCCTTCAATTATGGGGTGCCAAAATAAATGTCGAGTGCACTCATGTCATGGTGTTGATGAACTATATTCAAGAATGGAATGAAGCCACAATGGTCCGATGTGATTTTTTCTCATAAGTATGAAAGAGGCTAGCCACCTTTGACTTTATATTCAACATGTGTCCTTAAAGGAAGCTTCATGGAAAGAGAGAAAACTAGCCAACTTTTATCATGCTTTTCATGCCAAGTGTGAAAGAGGCTAGCCACCTTTGAATTTTAAACCAACATGTGCTTTTTGACCAAGGGATGCTTCATGGAAACTTCATCCTAATGCCAAATTCCAACTCTACCCCTTTGGTTTTGGCCCTATAAATAGGCATGAAGAAAGAGGGGAAAGCATCATCCATCCTACTTCATTTTGAGCATTGTAGAGAGCCTTTAGAGTTTGTTTGTAGAGTATTTTAGTTTAATATTTTCATGCTTTAATGTTCTTGCAATTTCTTTTATCGTACTTGTAATCTTCTTGCAAACTCTCTTTATAATGTCTTTTTTTTGAAATCTTTTAACTTCTTTTCAATAAGAAATAAATTAGTTTGTTATTCCCTTTCTCTCTTTATCTTTCTTTTTATGCATATTCTTAACATGATTTTCATTTCCTATATTATGAGTAACTAAACTTTGTTTAGTACTTGATCGAAATGATCCGAGGATTGAAATGATCTCTTTTTCTTAAACCATATCTTCTCTTTCTCTTTGAAAAAATGTTTAGGATTTACCCTTGATTATTTTATAGAGAGGTCATATCATCGATATATGATTTTCTCTTCTGTTCTCATACTCTAGTAGCCGAAAGGATCATGCGTATGGATTGATCACTCACGGGAAAAGGGAGTTGAATGCAATCCTTGAAAGAGGACGACGTAAATTTCCCGGATTGGAGTCAAATCCAATAGAGGGGTTCACCACATAAAGTGAGTTTTAGGGGTTTCAATTATAGAACGAAAGTTTTGTTGATCAACCTAAACTCAGTTGGGCGTAGCCTTGAAAGAGGTGCGTTCATATTCTGGGAACCTCCACGGTCCAAGCACCTTCGTTAAAGAGAATTAGGGATTTATCTATTGTTGGTCATTTTCATTCCAAGGTGATTCAAGATCAAGTACTAACTGAAAGTCCACCTAGTGTCAACTATCTTCACCTATGGGGGGGGGGGAATAGGTGTCTTTGCAGCGTATTTGCGGAATTAAAGTTTTACCTGCACAAGAAAATAAAACAACACAGCACAGAAAGTACACAAGCAATTTATAGTGGTTCCCCAATTTGGGTACGTCCACTTTCCCCCTTCGACCTATCTCCCAACCAGGGACGACTCGGTCACTTCACCAACAGGATTGAAATCCAATCCTTGCACTAACGGAAGGAACCCTTCCACACGTAGGAGTCAACACTCCCACAACCCGGGTTGCACCCAACCCTTACAACTAGAGACCAATCGGTCCGTTACAAAGAAATTGAAAATAGCTTGTAAGAAATACAAACGATGTTTGGAGACTAAGGTGTCCCTCTTCGTTCGACGACGTGTTCTTGAAGTCAACAAAGAGTCCACAACCCTAGATCTCACTTGGATTGAATCTTCCCGAAACCGGCGGCGGCTTGGAGCGGCGGCAAGGTTCTCGGAATAAGCGGCGGCGATGGAGAGTTGCTGCAGTGCTATCTTGATTCAACCTTCGTAGCAAAGGAAGCAAGGTCTTCCAACGGTCACACTAGGATCGGTCGTCTTGATCGATTCGGAAGGGGAAGGATTTTCCCGATCAACGAATCAAGAGACAAGGGATCTCTGGTTAGACGCATGAGACGCTATGCTAGCCTAAGCTTCTATCGCCGGAGATCTGGAAGAACTTGAGATTAACAGCGACGACAACTGCTCGAACGGCGGAGACGATCGGCGGAGCAAGATCGGGGATTTAGGGCTCGACGGCGGCTCGTCCTTTTTGAATTCGCGTTTATCGTCTTTTTCCTGTTCATACATACGGGGTATATATATATTAGGTCAAGAGATGACCGTTGTGGGTCCCACCAAAGTAAAGACCAAAGACTGGTTCAAACAGCTGCAGGTAACGTGGACCGGTCCAGAATTTTCTGAAAATTTGCCAAGTCAAAATCAGCGAGAATCGAAGGTGATTCTCGACGAATCGGCGAGAATCACCTACGATTCTCGCCGAATTCTACTTAGTGAATTCAGGCAACACAGGTTGTAGGGGCCGGGGAGAATTGGTGGGAATCACTTTTGATTCTCACCGAATCGTCGAGAATGCAAGGTCATTCTCGACGAATCGGCGAGAATCATAATGATTCTCGACGATTCTGCCTTAGATAATTTTCCTGTCTGTATCAAGACAGCCGGCCCAACCCGGCGAGAATCAACTAGTGATTCTCGACGACTCGTAGAGAATCACTAGTGATTCTCGACGAGTCGGCGAGAATCACCTAGTGATTCTCGACGAATTACACTTAGACGATTTTCGTCTTTCGTCCCGTGAGCTTGTCTTTGGCCCATCCTTGCTCCTTGTCTGCTCTTGCTTTATTATAACCCTGTACTTGAAATTAAGTACACCCCGATAGAGAGAGTACACGTAGGCCAACACACTGATCTGCTCAACGAGGGATTACGTTGCACAGACCCGTGTATATTGACCCACTGCACCCTGACATTGGTGTGTACTTAGCATGGAATAACTGCAAGCACAACTAAAAAATATTTCATCAAATACATTGTCTATTTACCTTGGCTTGCACAGGGGCTTCTTCAAATCAGGTACATTATGGATGCAATACCCAACAATCTCCCCCTATTTGAAGAAGCCTAAACCCTACAAGCTAAGGTGAATAGAGCATATAGGAATGAAAAACCGAAACTTAAAAGTGAGTTGATAGGGATATGCATTACCAGTTACTTGAGAGCAAACTAGAACATTGAGCTACCTTAGCCTTAGCCGAGAGGGTAATCTCCCCCTTTTCGGCTTCTGCAAATCTGGGTCTGGTGCACTTGACACCATGCTCCCCCTCAGTTCGTGCACTTATGTTTTCACTTGAGTTTCTGGCAGATGCTCCCCCTAGATGCACGAGCCAGGAGCGTCTGGAGTCTTCATTCCTCATAGTTGAGCATCCCCAATTCAGTTTTGAAGAGACTGAACTTGGCCTCGTCTAGGGGCTTTGTGAAAATATCTGCAATCTGCTTTTGTGGTCTGGGCATAAGCGTCCAAACGTTGCATCTTTCGAACTGATGCAATTCATCTTGCATGGCCAAAATCCATGCAGCATCTTTGTTCGCCTCGTCGAACTTCTTTGGCTCAACCTGTGACAGGAAGCTAAGATGCAAAATCTCATTAATAGTAACTCGGCGAGTTCTGACCTCGTCACGAGGATCTCCGATGATCTGATATCTGGGATGATCCCTCACGTGTCTGAGCTGTAGAAGTCTGGCGTCAGGAGCTTCGACTACTTCTTGGGCATCTCCTTC
Source organism: Platanthera zijinensis (assembly GCA_039513925.1). Lineage (NCBI taxonomy): Eukaryota > Viridiplantae > Streptophyta > Magnoliopsida > Asparagales > Orchidaceae > Platanthera > Platanthera zijinensis. The sequence goes on from CM077091.1 coordinate 52,456,738, forward strand.
TTCTAAAGGATTTGCTCCATTTTGATTTTCAACTTCTCCGATCTGCGTAGAAGTGGACACCTTGACGTATGTTGGAGTTGCATCTTTCTCGGGCTCATCCAGTTGCAACCTTTCGAGTCTAGCACCTGCATCTTCAGGAAGACGACTAGAAGTCTTGTAATTAAGCAAACTTCCTTCATCAAATACAACATTTATTGACTCCTCTACCACTAGGATTTTCTTGTTGAAAACTCTATAAGCCCGGCTGTGGCTACTATAGCCCATGAATATGCCTTCGAAGCATTTTTCACCAAACTTAGTACGCGGGTACTTCCCATTATTCAGTACATAACATTTGCAGCCAAAGATCCTCAGGTAAGACATGGTTGGTTTCTTGCCTTTCAGTAGCTCATAGGGAGTCTTACGATGGCTCTTGTTAATCAACGCCCGGTTTTGTACATGACAAGCCGTATTGATAGCCTCGGCCCAGAAGTATTCTGGGAGAGAAGCGTCATTCAACATTGCCGTGTACGCCTCAATGAGTGTTCTGTTTCTCCTCTCCGCCACTCCGTTCTGTTGAGGAGTGCGAGGGGAGGAGAACTCATGAAAGATACCAAGTTCTTCACAGAACTCTGTCATAGCCCCAGACTCAAACTCTGTTCCGTGGTCACTTCTGATTTTGACCACGGAGCAATTAAGTTCGTTCTGTATCTGCTTGACAAAATTAGTGAAGATGTCAAACGTATCTGACTTGTGTTTTAAAAAGAACAGCCACGTAAACCGAGAGTGATCGTCTACAATTACTAGCGTATATGACTTCCCTCCTAAGCTATGAACTTGCATAGGACCAAACAAGTCCAAGTGCAGAAGATAAAGACATCTGGAGGAATCTTTGTCTGGGATGCCCTTAAAGGTAGCCCGAGTCTGCTTGCCCATCTGACATGCAGGACATGGAACTATCTTTAATGCACTTAATAATGGGAGCATCCCTTACTAAGTCTTTGGAAAATAGCATATTAATTGTCTTGTAATTAATGTGTGCCAATCTCTTGTGCCATTATTCGCAAAGGGATGCACTGCCTTTTGCTACTAGGCATACAGGGGTAGAAGAGTCTAAACTAAGGAAATCTAAACAGAAAATATTTCTGCTCCTAATGCCAATTAATACTGTCTCCGAAGAGGCACATGATATTATCAGGCATTTATCCTTGCAGAACTTAACGTCATACCCTTTATCACATAACTGGCTTACGCTGATCAGGTTATGATTTAACCCTTCAACATAAGCTACGTCAGAGATAGAGAGGATATCGTTGGAAATCATACCGTAACCTCTGGTGACTCCCCGATCAGATCCCCCAAAGATGACTTTGGGTCCATTCTCGACTGGAGAGTACTCCCGCAGCAGGCTTCTAGTCCCAGTCATATGACGGGAGCATCCACTGTCCAAATACCAAATGGGAGTTTTGTTGGCCTTTGGACATTCCTGCAAAACAGAATTAATTTGCCTTAGGAACCCAATCGAACTTGGGTCCTAGATTCCTTGTTAGCATACTCCCCCTCGATTGGTTAGCCCCACGAGCGGTCGGCCTCGCACTGTTAACATAAGGAGTTTCGTTATACCTTGGATTAAACCAACAATCCACGGCAAAGTGACCAATTTTGCCACAGCACCAACAGTCAAATCTGTTGTACCTCTTCCTAAGCTCCTGCTTCACCCTGGGAATGGTGGGTACAGCTGGGGCCTTGGATCTAGAGGTGGAGGCATCATAGTGATTACAATCACATGATTTCTTCACCTTCAGTTCCTTCAGTATAACAGGCTTGGCTTTTGGTGCCTGCTTTCTATTATGGCCGCTAGAGAATTGACCATAATTTCCCAAGTGGATTTCCTCATAAGGTGCCTTGAAGACACTCTCACCGAAATTGTGGGGAAAAGTCCAACCATCATATCGGCTCTTAGGCTTTGCAACCGAGGGCCGGAAATGATGACCAAAGGTTGACTCAAAGTCATGTTGGTTGCAGGGAAAACTTGGCTTTCTGAACTCAACAGGACTGAGTGGGGCCTTTCCCTTTTCAGCAGCAGAGGCCTTCTTGGCGGCCTTATTCTTTCTCCAATTCCTGTTTCTCCTGGATGAGGAACCGGATACCCCTACATGCCCCAAGCCAGCTCCTTTGGCCTGAGCAGAGAAGGTATCAACTAATGGAAGAACAGTTTTTGGCATAGAAAAGCACTTGACGATCTTCCTTTCTGCCGCAAGTAGTTCTTCCAACTTGTCGACTTCCTCCTGCTTGAGATCAAGGAGCTTAAGAGACTCCGAATGCTTTGAAGTTAGTTCCAAGTGCTCCTGTCAGAGGGAGATCAAACTGGTGATCTCTTCCCTCAGGGATACACTTTCGCCTTTAAGGAATTTTACTTCCTTCTTCGCAGCCTTCATTCTCTTTCGACATTCCAGGAAAGTATTGAGCTGAAGCTCATACTTATCGAGGAGCTCAGCTTCACGGGCAGAAGAGCTATCCTCAGGTTCATCATCCTGAGACTCAGGGTCAGAGTCAGAGTCAGAGAGAGGGGTGTGAGCTTTTACCTTCCCCGTAAATGGGGGGCAGTCTCCTTCCGAGTCACAGTGACCCATTAGCCCAAAGTAGGCTTCCTCGTCATCGCTGGTATCTGAAGTGTCAGATTCTTGGATTCTTTGCGATGTAGCTCCTCTCCTTCTTCTTGTATTTTGAGGACCTGTGCTCCTCTCCCTTTCCCTTTTCCCTCTTGCCTTGATGGCAGTCGGCCACGACGTGTCCTGGCTTGTTGCAACCAAAGCAAATAATGTCAGATGAGCGGTGTTTGTTCGGTTTGGATACATACCTATCAGAAGAATAGTTCTTCTTCTGATACCTCGAAGAGGAGCCGTTTCTCTTTCTCTGATTCCTCAGTTTGAGGAACTTCTTGAATTCCCTTGTGATAAGGGATAAGTCTTCCTCAGACAATTCTGAGTCGGAGGAGCTTGGCTCCGAGTCTTCCTCATCATCTTTATTCCACGCACGGGAAGAGACAACACCCTTGACCTTTCTGGAATGAATGGCTTTCAGGGCCACCGTCTTTTCCTTGGCCGCGGCTTTCTCTACTTCCTCTTCAGCCTTCCTTGTGTTCAACTAAAGCTCATAGGACATGAGCTTCCCGAACAGAATCTGAGGGTCGGTTTCCGCAAGTCTGCCAAACTCACGGATGGCGCAGATCTTTGTGTCCCATTCCTTAGTGAGGGACCTAAGGAACATATCATTGAGTTCACCGTCAGTGAACACTCTTCCATATCCTTTGAGTGCATTGACGATCTTGAGGAAGTTTTCGAAGGTGACTCCGATCTCCTCCTTTGGCCCTTGTCTGAAGGCCTCATATTTTTGATTGAGGAGGGATCTCCGATCGTCCCTCACTTCATCTGTGCCCTCCATTAGGACAATTAGGCAGCTCCAGAGATCCTTGGCTGTCCTGCAGTTGCTGAAGTTCTGCATCATAGAGTCGTCAACTGCGCTCACCAGGATGTTCTGAGCTTTCTTGTCAAGTCCGAACAGCACCATTTCGTCCTTGTCCATTTCCGATAGTTTCTTGGTGTACTTTCTTGGTAGGATCAATGGTGGAGGCCTTAGTGGGAATGTAAGGTCCCTCCTCTACTATCATGAAGAGCCGGGGGTCGACTGCTTCCATGTAGAATCTGATTCTTTCCTTCTAGATAGGAAAGTTCAGTCTGGTGCATACTGGGATTTTGCCGGAGTGCTTGAGTCCGTCCATGGAAGATGTCTGTCAGCTTCTTGACACTGGTGGAAGGATTCTACTCAAGGTGTGAACCTTTTTGATGAGCAACCTCCCTCTGATACTACTTGAAAGTCCACCTAGTGTCAACTATCATCACCTATGGGGGGGGGGGGGGAATAGGTGTCTTTGCAGCGTATTTGCGGAATTAAAGTTTTACCTGCACAAGAAAATAAAACAACACAGCACAGAAAGTACACAAGCAATTTATAGTGGTTCCCCGATTTGGGTACGTCCACTTTCCCCCTTCGACCTATCTCCCAACCAGGGACAACTCGGTCACTTCACCAACAGGATTGAAATCCAATCCTTGCACTAACGGAAGGAACCCTTCCACACGTAGGAGTCAACACTCCCACGACCCGGGTTGCACCCAACCCTTACAACTAGAGACCAATCGGTCCGTTACAAAGAAATTGAAAATAGCTTGTAAGAAATACAAACGACGCTTGGAGACTAAGGTGTCCCTCTTCGTTCGACGACGTGTTCTTGAAGTCAACGAAGAGTCCACAACCCTAGATCTCACTTGGATTGAATCTTCCCGAAACCGGCGGCGGCTTGGAGCGGCGGCTTGGAGCGGCGGCAAGGTTCTCGGAATAAGCGGCGGCTATGGAGAGATGCTGCAGTGCTATCTTGATTCAACCTTCGTAGCAAAGGAAGCAAGGTCTTCCAACGGTCACACTAGGATCGGTCGTCTCGATCGATTCGGAAGGGGAAGGATTTTCCCGATTAACGAAACAAGAGACAAGGGATCTCTGGTTAGACGCATGAGACGCTATGCTAGCCTAAGCTTCTGTCATCGGAGATCTGGAAGAACTTGAGATCAACAGCGACGACAACTGCTCGAACGGCGGAGACGATCGGCGGAGCAAGATCGGGGATTTAGGGCTCGACGGCGGCTCGTCCTTTTTGAATTCGCGTTTATCGTCTTTTTCCTGTTCATACATACGGGGTATATATATATTAGGTCAAGAGATGACCGTTGTAGGTCCCACCAAAGTAAAGACAAAAGACCGGTTCAAACAGCTGCAGGTAACGTGGACCGGTCCAGAATTTTCTGAAAATTTGCCAAGTCAAAATCGGCGAGAATCGAAGGTGATTCTCGACGAATCGGCGAGAATCACCTACGATTCTTGCCGAATTCTACTTAGTGAATTCAGGCAACACATATTGTAGGGGACGGGGAGAATCGGTGGGAATCACTTTTGATTCTCACCGAATCGTCGAGAATGCAAGGTCATTCTCGACGAATCGGCGAGAATCATAATGATTCTCAACGATTCTGCCTTAGATAATTTTCCTGTCTGTATCAAGACAGCCGGCCCAACCCGGCGAGAATCAACTAGTGATTCTCGATGACTCGTAGAGAAGTGATTCTCGACGAGTCGGCGTGAATCACCTAGTGATTCTCGACGAATTACACTTAGACGATTTTCGTCTTTCGTCCCGTGAGCTGGTCTTTGGCCCATCCTTGCTCCTTGTCTGCTCTTGCTTTATTATAACCCTATACTTGAAATTAAGTACACCCCAATAGAGAGAGTACACGTAGGCCAACACACTGATCTGCTCAACGAGGGATTACGTTGCACAGACCCGTGTATATTGACCCACTGCACCCTGACATTGGTGTGTACTTAGCATGGAATAACTGCAAGCACAACTAAAAAAATATTTCATCAAATACATTGTCTATTTACCTTGGCTTGCACAGGGGCTTCTTCAAATCAGGTACATTGTGGATGCAATACCCAACACTAACCTTTTAAATTATTGCTTAATCATCCTCTTTTATTGTATAACCGTTCTCTTATTTGCAAACCAAATCAAAATATCTAATTGATAAAATAACAGAAATCTCTTTGAAGTAGAAGTAATCGATGCGCCTTGGTTCTAATACGACCTTGATATTATATCCTATGCTATAAGCGATATAGGTACACTTGCCTTTATCGAATATAGATTCGGAGAACATCATCTTCATCTTCATCTTCTCTTTTTCATAAAACACCTCCGGGATTTTCTCCATCAGTGCCAATCATCGTATCTGCATCTGGAATGGTTGAAGTATAAACCCACTCCCTTATCTCTGTTGCTGCTAACTTGATTCTGTTGGTCATGAAAGTCATCAGATGTTGATCTTCAAACAACTGCAGAATGTCCATGAAGATTTGATCGGAATGATGAAACGAGTCGAAATCGATGTCAAAACTGGTGTCAAACTTCATGCCGGAAAGGGAAATAACCGTCATCGCCATTGGTTTTCCTGCAAAAGGAAATAGAGATCAAGTGCAAGTGAACAGAAAGCGCGGGATGGAGCTCGAATAAAACCTAGTTATAATGTTTTCATAATGTGAAGCGGCAGACTCCGTCCTGCGAAAAGAAAACAAATCTTCGATCTCAGGTCGACGAAAAATTTCATTAAGAAATGATATCGTCGATCTCAGTCTGAAGAGGGGAAAACTTTTTATCATTCTCAGGTCGACGAATAATTTTTTGAAGCAAGATCGTCATTCTCAGGTTGACAAAAATGACTTCACATAGAGAGTTCGTCGATCTCAGGTCGATGAATTTTCTCAAGAATTGTTCTCAGATCGTCGATCTCCGTTCGACGAACTGTGACAAATTCTTCGAACTCAAACAGAAAATTAAATTAATGCTTCTCCATTGATCATACCTAGCTGATTCAGAAAAAATAGATGTTTCTTCTCATCCAAAGGTTTTGTGAAGATGTCTTCTCTTTGTAAACTAGTAGAGACAAAGACATGATTAATTTTCTTTTTGTCCACAAAATCTCTAATGAAATGATGTCTAATTGCAAGCTTGGTCCTACTATGATGCACTGGATTTTGTGCAATAGATATTGCACAGGTACTATCACAAAATATAGTTGAATTATTTAAGTTAAGACCATAATCCAGTAATTGATTTTGTATCCATAAAATCTGTGAACAGCAGCTGTCTATAGCTATGTATTCAGCTTCAGCAGTTGATGTGGACACATAGGTTCGCTTCTTATGAAATAAGGACACAAGCCTATCACCATGAAACTGACAAGTTCCTGATGTGCTCTTCCTGTCCACTCTACATCCAACATAGTCAGCATCAGAAAATCCAGTTAAATCAAATTCTGACTCTAATGGATATTGGAGTCCTAGATTTGGACAACCCTTTATATATCTCAAAATCCTTTTTAATAAAATATAGTGAGATTCTTTGGGGTTCACTTGGAACCTAGCACAAATACATATGGCAAATATTATGTCAGGCCTACTTGCTGTGAGCTATAATAGAGACCCAATAATAGTCCTATAATTTTTTTGATCAATAGGCTTGTCATGTTCATCAGAATCAATCACAGCATTAACAGCCATAGGTGTTTTCATTACTGAGGCATCACACATCCCAAACCTTTTAAAAAGCTCCTTAAGATACTTGGATTGGGAGATGAAGATACCATCAGGTGATTGCTTCACGTGGAGACCAAGGAAGTTTGAAAGTTCACTCATGCTACTCATCTCAAACTTTGAATGCATTAGATCAGAAAATCTTTTGCATAATTTGGGATCAGTAAAGCCAAAGATAATATCATCTACATATATTTGAACTAACAAAATTTTATTTTTATTATGCCTAATAAAAAGAGTCCTATCTACTACGCCCCTCGAAAACTTATGCTCTAAAAGAAAGCTAGATAAGGTCTCATACTAAGCTCTTGAAGCTTGCTTTAAACAATAAAGTGCTTTATGCAATCTAAAGACATAAGAAGGATGAGTTGGCGAGATAAAACCTGGTGGTTTCTCCACATACACTTCCTCTTTTAATTCTCCATTTAGGTAAGCACTCTTTACATCCATCTGGTAGACTTTGATTCTTTTATAGGTTGCAAAGGCTAAGAAAATACTTATAGCCTCAAGCCTTGCCGCTGGAGCAAAGGTCTGATCATAATCTATTCCTTCCTCCTGTGAATAGCCTTGAGCTATTAGCCTTGCTTTATTTCTTATAATATTTCCTTCAGCATCCAGTTTGTTTCTGAAGACCCATTTGGTTCCAATGACTGCATAGTCTTTTGGTCTAGGAACCAAATCCCAAACTCTGCACCTCTCAAACAAATTGAGCTCCTCTTGCATTTCAATGATCCAGTGGGGATCTTGCTCTGCATCTTTGATGGAGTGGGGCTCAAGTTGAGAAATTAAACAAGCATGCATCACATAATTGTCAAGTTGATGCCTTATTTGCACACCAATTGAAATGTCACCAATCACTTAAGATATAAGGTGATCTCTAAGTGTGAGAAGATCAGTTGGAGGAGTTAGTTGAGCAACAGCTTGTGGAATTAATTCCTCTTATGGAATTATATTAGCTGTTGGAGGAAGTTCAGCCACTTCCAAACTTTCTTCTTCACTTTCTTCTTCAACTTGTGGAAAAGGATGTGATGGAACCTCTTAGGTGAGGTTTATATCATCCAATTTCTCACACAAGTGAGGTACCTGCAAAATGTTATTGGTATAAACTTCTTTCTCCTTATAAAACATGTTAGACTCATCAAATGTAACATGAACAGATTCCTCAATTTTTAAAGTGGATTTGTTAAACACCCTATAAGCTTTGCTGACTTGGGAATATCCTAGAAAAATTCCCTCTGTAGATTTTGCTTCAAACTTTCTAGTGTATTTCTTGTCATTATTATCAATATAACATAGGCATCCAAATACTTTAAAATAGGTGATTTAAGGTTTCTTCCCTTTAAATAACTCATAAGGAGTCTTATTCTTAAGCTTGTGTATCAGACTTCTGTTCAATACATAGTTTGTTGTGCTCACAGCCTCTTCCCAAAAAGATAGGGGCATGTAAGCATCTGCAAGTAATATGCCTGCAGATTCAATTAGAATTCTATTTTTCCTTTCAGCAACCCCATTTTGTTGAGGAGTTCTAGGAGCTGAGAAGTAGTGCTTGATACCTTCCTTCTTATAGAACTCTTGCATAAGAAGAGACTCAAACTCAGTACCATGATCACTTCTGATCAATGCAACTGTAGTAGAGTACTTAATCTGTATGTTCTTGAGAAAATATGTAAGAACCTTTAAGTTATCTGACTTAGATCTCAGATAGAACACCCAAGTGAATCATGAGAAGTCATCTATAATCACTAAAGTATAAGATTTCCCTCCTAGGTTTTGTACAACAATAGGGCCAAAAATATCCATATGTAGAAAGTACAATATCCTAGGTAAGTCACTTTTATTTACAGATTTAAAGTTATTTTTAGTTTGCTTGCCTAACTGACAAGCCCTACAGAGGCCCTCCTTCTTATAGGGGCTGAAGGCAATCCTCTAACAAGGTTGTCCTTAGATAACTTAGCAATATTTATAAAATTTACATGTCCTAATCTATTATGCCAAAGTTCATTTTGATTGTTAACCTGATTAAATATACAAAGTTATGAACTAACTGATTGAAAATTTACTAGATATATGTTGCCTTGTCTAAGTCCAATTAAAACAGGTTTGTTTTCTTTACAAGAAATAATACATGAAGATGAGTTAAATGATACCTGATAACCTTCATCACATAATTGACTTATGGATATTAGGTTATGATTTAAGCCACTAACATAAGCAACTTTCCTGAAGGTGACTGCTCCAACTTTAACATCTCCATATCCTTTAGTTTGGCCACAGTTGGAGTCACCAAAGATCACCTTTGGACCTACCTTGGACTTGTAGTTTGTTAGATTGTCCTTACAACCAGTCATATGCTTTGAGCATCCACTATCCAAATACCATTGTTGATTAAAGACTGGATAGTCCTTCACCTATATAGAAAGGAATTTAGTGTTCTTTACCCAGGTTTCCTTGGGTCCTTGTTTCTTTTGATAAGAAAAATTGGAAATAACAGAAAATTCTGGTTGATTTTTATATCCTAAGGGATGATATCTTCTAGGTTGTATTTCCCATTGAGTAAAAGGATTAGTAGATTCTCTGAATTGATTGAAGTTTCTAGCAGAGTTATAGTTTTTATTAAACCTGATTGGGTTCGATGAATTATTATAAGTTCGTCGATATGCGTTCGACGAATAGGGATGAGTTCATTGAACTCTGCTCAAAGAATAAACATAGTCATATTTTATTCCCCAAGTTCGTCAATCGCTGCTCGAAGAACCATAAACATTTCATCGATCACAGTAAGACAAATTATTATAGTTATAATTGGCGTTCATAGATCGTCGATCTGGGTTCGACGAACTATACACATTTCGTCGATCTGAGTTCAATGAAATCTGTTGAACATAGTTTTTATTCAGATTCTTTTTTTATTCTTATTTATAGATTTCTGAGAGACATTTGGTTGAGTAGTTTCTCCTATTTTCTCTTTGCCCTTTTTAGAGATAAACTTAATTAGTGTTGAAAGAATATTTTTATTTAATATGGGGGGTAAGCTTGATAAAGCACCTAAGCCCAGCTTGCCATTTAATCTGGGATTGACTATGCTTGTGATGTCCATCAGCTTAAGGCTTCTCCCATTGACAGATTCCTCAAGTTGCTTTGCCTCACATAATTCAGTTTTTAGTGAAATGATTTGTTCATTAGCTAAGTCTAAATCATTTTTCAGTTTGATATTTTCAGCAAATAGGTTATCAAATTCAAGCTGCCTATCTCTAAGAATTTTTATTTCCTTCTCTGACTTAATTAAATCATTACACAAGGATTTAAATTCAATTTTAAAATCTTCTGAATTGAAATCAAATGAAGAGATTACCTGATCTTCTTTAGATTCAGATTCCTCTTCTGATTCTTCAGCTTGTTCCTCAGCATCAGATTTGCTATTGGAGGTATTAATAGCCATAAGGCAAACTTCCCTTGCTTTTGCCTCCTCTTCAACTTCACTAGAGCTAGAAGATGTGGATTCTTCATCTGTGTCACTCCAGGTCTCAGCAATGAAGCCTTTCTCCTTTCTCTTGTGTTTGCTGGAGGAGTGCTTGCTAGAGTGCTTGCTTGATTATCTCTTATTCTCCTTTTCTTTTCTTTTGTCTTTCTTCTGTGCCTCTGGGCATTCAGGTAGAATGTGCCCAGGTTTTCTGCATCCAAAACAAACAATCTCCTTGGTAAGAGTCTTGTCATATCTTTGCTTGTCATCATTCTTGGATGACCTTCTTCTAAAGTCTTTCTTGGCTATTTTATAGAATCTTTTAGCAAACAAGCTCATTAGTTCTTCATTAGCTGGAAGAACTTCTAATTCTTCTATTACTTTGAAAGCAATGTTGTGCTCCTTCCATGAAGGTGTAGAAGCCTTATGTTCAGCAGCCTCCCCTGTCTTGATCAACTGCTCATAAGACTTGAGCTTGCCAAGGAGAGATTCTGTAGAAATCTCATTTAAACTTTTGGCCTCCTTAATTGGCCATATCCTAGAATCCCAAGTGCTTGGGAAGCACATTAGGATTTTGTCATTTATCTCAGTTAATGAGATGTCCTTATCTAGGGTTCTCAGTTCATTTATGATGACACTGAGTCTGTTATACATCTCAGCAATAGTCTCTGATTCCTCCTTCTTGAAATTCTCATACTGTGATATGAGGAGGGATCTCCTGTCTTTTCTTTCATTTGCTGAGCCATCAACTATTTTGTTCAGTGAGTCCTAAACGGCCTTTATAGAGGTGCACTCAACCACCTTCTGAAAGATGTCAACTGACATTGTCTATGCCAGAATATTCATCACTTTAGCATCAACCAACTTGGCTTTCTTTTATGCATCAGTCCACTCTGGTGGTGGAACTTCATGTGTATTAGTAAGTTATGGTAGCAACTGTAGGTTGAAAGGGACCTGTCAAAATAGAATTGAAAATATCCTCATCAATAGAGTTCATGTAGAATTTGATTCTTGCCTTCCAGAGTGCAAATTTATTTAAGTTTCACACTGGAGATCTGGTGCTAGAATATTCCTTATTTTCTGCCATGCTATAAACAAGAAACTAGAAGAAAAAGATCTATCAAAGGATCTTGGTTCAGATGTAAGTCTGTGAAACCAAAGAAACAGCTCTCTGATACCAATTGAAGGATGGTAAAAGATTTACCATCTGAGGGGATAGATCTATTTAACTCTAGAGGAGGGGGGGGGGGGGTGAATAGAGTATTTTAAAAACTTATTTGGTTTTTATAGCGGAATTAAAAATAGTGATATATATATATATCTTAAGAAGGTTCAGAAATAAAAAGCTAACAAACACAGCACACAACAATAAGAAAATAACAAGCAACCAGACGACACAAGAAATTTATAGTGGTTCCCCATAATTGGGTACATCTACTCTTCTACCACCCTAGTAGGAATCCACTATCAGGTTTTTGATCAGGTGCCCTACCACAATAGGTTTTTTCTCAGGTGCCCTGTCACCACAATATCTATTTTCTAAGAGAGATATAACAACCCTTTAGGCTTTTGATCTGGTGCCCAAAAACCAAATCAAGTCTTTTGATAAGGAGGCTTGTAAACTAGGTGATAACTTTTGAAGGGAGTTAGAAACCCTTTTACAGTGGGAATTAAAAAGTGATGTTGTTCTTCTCTTTCTCAAATAACTGAGAAGACATTTGTGGATGTTGTCAAAGCTCCCCCTGAGATGTTGATGAGTTTAGGAAGAAGAGAGCTTTGCACAGGGTGTAGTCCTTGATCAAGATCTTCAAAAACTTATTGGACTGATGTTGATGAGTTGTCCTTGTGATGCCTGAAGCAGAAACTGAAGAAGTCTAAAGATCTATGAGAGATGTTCTTCTCCAATTTATTGTAAGAAAGCAATGTGTATTCTATATTATTCTTCTGCTTTTTGAAAAAGATCCTTTTATATTCTGAGAGGAATTCTACCTTTGAATTTGAAATAATATCCTTGATTTGCTGCATAGATTCTGGGAGTTGAAACGGCTGGAAAATGTCTTTAATGTATTTCCTCAACTGTCCCAGTAAATAAGCCAAGTAATTAACTCTGTGAAATCCATAATCAATGCTGCCTAGCAATGGCTATATTCTTTAGAATATAAGTATTATTTATCAGAGAATTACTGCCTTAAAGGAATACCAATTCAAATCAAAATGACAGAGAAATCATCAAGCTGAAACTGACAGAAATCATCGACCTCAAAACAGATTTCGTCGACCTGAACTCAAAGTTCGTCGAATTGAGAAATCGTCTTCGTCGACCTGAGCTCAGAGAAAATTTATCTACAAATAAACTGACAAAGCTGAGCTCCAAGTACATCGACCTGAGGAAGAATTTCGTCGACCAGAGAAACTGAGAGAGAAGGAAGTTTGTCGACCTGAGCTCGAATATCATTGAGCTCAACTCAGAGAAGGAACTCTGAGTTCATCGATCTGCGATCGACGATCATCGAGCTGAGTTCAAAGAACTTCGAACTGATATGTGAACTCTCTAAAAACTGCAATTCTTTAAGTCTGGATCTCTGAAGTCTTCTCAGGGCTCAATAATCTAATAGTGAACCTTAGCCCAAATCCAAACTAGGGATCCAACAGGAGCTATATCATAAATCGGCATTTAGTTGATAGTTTGTTGGATAGTTTATACTATTAACTACTTAGTGGACTTGAGTAGTTTTTTTTATTTAGTTTGTTGTGGATATAAAACTCTATAACATACTTTATACGAGTATTCAGTCCACCTTAAGGATGGTAAATAAAAGGGCTCTCGGGAGACAACCCAAGTAGGACCACTTGATCCTGTTTGTGTGCTTTATTTTCTTTTTATATGTGTATTTCTATTTTTTTTGTTTTGCGTGGGATCTTTAATTCGCAGGTGCTGGAAATTTTTTTGAAGCATGGCAAACCAGCCGCTAATGGACAACCTCACAGCACGACTGGTATGCTCAGTTTTGAGTATAGGTACTTCTTACCACTAACTCTTTATATTATTTGGAATGCTTAGCTTTACGAGTTGTCGCATTCAAGTCTGGGGGGAGAGAATGCCCGTGGTCACTACACGAGCACACATTTTATAACATACCAGTTTGTTATTTATTTATTTCAAAATCACTATAGCACACACTGAATCACCCACTTGAGCGCGATATTATCCACGCGCGCGGCTCGAGTCAAATGCATTGCTTGTGTGTAAACTTTAAGATAGTGGTGCTTGCTTAGGATTTTAGGCTAGAGTAGTGCAAAACTCATACAGTGCTCCTAATTAAGTACTCATGGTCTATGTAAAAATAGTATAGATTTAATTTTTCTTTATGCTCGTAGATTTATACTTTTCTATAGATGAAAATATTGTTTGTACTACTCAAAAATGTCGAATTTGGTGAAATCAAACGGTAGTGTAGGGATGTGTGTAGTTGTCACTAGACTCATTTTGCTAGATTCAGGATGAAGGATCATCTTTTTTGATGGCAAAGAACTTGGCCTAAGCTACTCTCGAAGCATTGGTGCATGGTTAGTCAAGCGTGAGCGTGATGTAAGCCATAAATTTGGCTAGTTTGAGCCTTGTTTACCGTGTCCTAGCTGCTAACCGTTCCAAGCCAAGATTGAGCCTACCCTCCTTTTATTCAGCTCCACCTTCTTTCACCAAAGCCTAAAGCTAATTCCCATCGCAACCAAATCCATGAGCTCCTGTGAATTTAATATTTTGACGAGGTCTGATGTGTGGAATTCAAGTGATGTGGTGGATGAATACAAGAAATTCTACTTACAAAATATTGGGGATTACAAAAGAAAAAAAAGAAAAAGAGAGAATTTAAAAAGAAAATCTAAAAAGAGTTACAATGAGAAATAGAATCCCCATCAAGTTTATCATGATATTGGTCGGGTTAGGCCGTGTATACACTCGGTTTTCAAGCTAAGTCTGGGGGTGTGTCACACGTGCAATTCTGAGGGGATGTATTGGTTTAGCTTGTTGTTTGCTCGCTTGAGTTGCGTGTAGCCTCCATGTTTATCTTTGACTACCAAACCTTAGCCTAAGCCCCATGATTATCCTAAATTCCTACTGATTCACACTTGTGTCGAATTAGTACCGTGGAGAGAGTGTGAACGGACAAGTGTATGGTCCCCGACATTCATGGATTTATTTGGATGTGATCCTAAACCCTGGTCTTTGGCAATGCTCACTTGAGTGGCCTGCTTACTTTCTTCCTACGTATGACCGAACGATTCTCCAGAATTCCAAATTTTGAGTAGATACAATATTTATTTACGTCTGTCAAAAAGTATAAATTATGTAGAATAATTAAAAAGTTTGTCTATTATATTTTCTATGCCCATGATATATTTGATTTCTCTCAGTACTTTATTTGGAAAATACTAAGCCAGCTAACTATTTTCTATGCCCATCATAATTGTTCATATTTTTCACTAGGTCCATTCCATGTTAAGTGCACTTTAGGGCCCTTTTAAGTGTGATTACGTAGTTTTTGTAATTTTTCACTTTACTTGGTGTTTTTTTTATGTCTGGATAATGTGGAATGCCCATTTCGGTGGCTCTTCAATTCTTACTGCAGGCACAAAGGTCGTGTGAGTGTTCCGGGATTGTTTGGGAATGTTTTTCGCCTAAGGGCCACTGATCGTGCGTTTTTACACCCGCACGGTTAGTGGACTCCTTAGCGAATGACTGTTGGTCATGTGCGGTCTGTTCATCGATCCCCAAATGGTACAGGAACACTGCACACGATCATTGGATCTATAGCGCATGACTACTAGTTATGAGCTACTGATCGTTCACACTATTCTCCATTTTCCAACTTCTATTTGGGGCAATCGCACGACCATTGGACATAGTGCACATGACCTCTAGTAGTGCGCCACTACTCGTGCGCATTTATCCCTTTTTCGGTGAGTTATGTCACTGCTAATCGCACGATCATGGGATCCAGTGCGCACGACCTCTGGTCGTGCGCCACTGATCGTGCGCCATTGATCGTGCACATATATATTATTTTTTCTGTCCAGTTACAGGTTTCTCTAGAGTAGAGCGCACGATCATCAACTATCAGTGCGCATGACCACCGGTCGTGCACCACTGATCTTGCAATCTGATTATCTGCTATCTGTATTTAAGCCCGTGCTACCGCGAATTAGGGCATGCCTTTTCATTTTCAGCCCCGCTACTACTCGTGAAGCACTGTTTCTCTCCCCCACAGGTCCTCCACTCATCTCAACCCTTCGGGAAGCCTTCTCCAGTGATCCAAAGTCATCTTCAACCCTTCTGAGAGTTCTCGGCCACCAGCAGTGAGTAATAGAGATATTTCGGTACTACTCATTTGGGAAAAAATGGAGAAAAGATTGAAGGAAGGGAAGAAGATGGAGGAAGACAAGTGGATTGACAACCCATTTAACTCCAAAAGCAACCGCGGTCAGAGTTGAGAAGTGGAATGACAACCCACCACTTCAGCAAAGAACCACAGCAATGCTTTCCCACTTTTAGTTTTTTCTACCTCTTCACCATAGTGTATTGTACTATAAGGCTTGTAATGAACCTGAACTTGCTTTTATTTGTCTTTGAATGAAGTTTGCCTTTGTTAGTTACATCCTCTTTTGTTAGCTGTGATGCACTCGTCTCCATTCACATCCACTCACTCGTGCACTAGAACCACTCTAACAAAGGCTAGTGTTGGTGGTTGAAGAGGTGATTACAACCATCACTCTCCTTACGTATGTTCATTCCATCCACTTACTCTCCATCCATTTGCCTCAAGAAGCACGACATAACGGCCTACACTAGTTCCATCCACCAAGTGAAGCGGTGCTTATGACCCGCATTAGTTTTCTTTTTGTATTTTTAGCATTAGGAATCAAAAGCCAACCAATGTTGTCTTGTATAACTCTTAGTAACGATCTTTCTACGATGCTATCATGATACCCAACCTACATTCCCTCGAGATCGATATTCGGGGAAGCTATTCCTAAAATTATTACTTGACAGCGATCGGTGCACTTACCGACGCATCAATGAGGGACGTCAAGATCGGGGGATCTAGTGGGGCTCTAGGACACTTGTAGAAGGAAGGTGAAGAGCCGGCTTGAATAGCATTCCACGGGGAGGGAGAGAGCCAACCGGTCCGTGAATAGACCGGTATAGAAAAAAAGCTTTGTATGGCATCACCTCCAATCTCCAGCGTCATGGAGATCTTGTCGTTTTGTATTGTAATCCACTTTCATTATCCTTGAATAAAATTATTGTTCTATTATTCACCTTCTAAACTCGTGGTTGTATGCTGGTAGATCCCTGAAGGTTGTGCGAGTCTCTCTAAGGAGAAGTTTATGAAGAAAATGACTTCTGCAACCTACCGCCGCGCACTACCAAGCTAGTGCCCCGTAGTAGCTTCCAAAACTTGGTTTCCTTAGTAAAATTCATTTAAATTTTAATTTAATCTGAAAACCTTATTCACCCCCCTCTAAGGTTGGCTACAAGATACAATAAGTGGTATCAGAGCAAGGTTATTCCAAAAATGGTTTCACCATAGGGAATAATGGATAACCCTGATCGCGAATCGACTACACAGAGAACTCATTAGCACCACCTCTATTTACAGGAGTGAACTATAATTAATTGATAACACTAATAAGGAAATTCCTTATATTATAAGACATAAAAGTTTGAAACATGACTTGTATCAAGCCTCCCAATAATATAAATATGCACGAATGTTTTTTAAATGCCATAGTTATGAACAGTTTGTTGTGCAGGCTTGGTAAAGAAATTTTCAAACTCATCTACACGCTTCCTATTGCTTATGATATCTAGAAATTTCTTGAGTCAACTTATGGTTTGTGTTCTGCAGATGATGAATCAGATCAATCTCGCATGGATCCAAGGGAAGAACCAAAAGAAGGCTTGTTCTTAGAGGATGACATGTCGAACGCAACATGCAAAAAGAGGATTAAATCTCAACCATGAAAGAGGAATGCCAAGGGCAAGTCAAAGGAACCTTGTGTTCAAGCACTATCTCGTCTAAAACCTCTATGAGTAAAAATTCTCTTATTCCAACATCTTTTTTTGCAGTATGCACGCTAGATAATGCTAAACGTAGAATTAAGGAATTAAAAATATTAATTCAGAACTGTGTTTAGAAAAAGTGAATTTAAGGGCACGACTTAATGAAAAATCAAGTCATAATGTATCAAGCTCACCCACAATCCCTTTTGTTGAAAATTCTTCACCATGTACTCATTGTAGTGTGTTAAAAGAAAAATGCATGGTTCTTGAAAAGGTGTATCTTCTTATAAGAGAACAACATGAAAAATTATGTATAGAAATTTCATCCTTAAAAAGCGATTGTGCTAGAAGCAAGAATTATAAAATTGAAATTAAAGAGATGAATGAGACTTTTGAAGAATACAAAAATAAGTATGAAACTCATATTGATTAAACACCACAAAACACAGCTCCAAAGTTTCAAGCAAAACCCGAAAGCATGTTTACTATGAATTGTCATATAATAACTAAGTCAATCAATGAGAGTAGAAACCATCATGCGCATGTAAATGAAATTCCAAAACATAAAAATCATCTTCTTGTGCAAACTCAAATCACTCCCAATTTAAAATCAAATGAACGTAAATTTCCTTTAAAGAATCACTACACTATGAGTCCTTTTGTTAAGCGACATAATTTTAACTTGGAGAATAAATTAAATATATCTAAATCACCAACGCAATATTGTTCAATTAAAGATCATCACATAAAGACTCGTAAAAATCTTGAAGGAAATTTGCAATATATAAATAACATTAAACCAAAGAATAAATGGAGGCCCATCTTTAAAAATGACGTACCTATTCAGCTCGAAAGGGCACATTCATCCCAACCTTCCCATAAGTTAACACGTAGTGTTTTGGTATATAAGAGAATCGCCTTACACAGTCTCACTTAGTTACCTAAATCCGGCACTTGGTCGAACCCCTCATATTTCTTTTTCCATTCTCTCTTCCAAGTTCATTCCTTCCGCTGGCGTAACCCCAAATCTAGGTAAATGTCACTCCTTTTCTCCTCGATCTCAGTTTATGTTGAGGTTGGAGTTAAGTTCATTGTGATTTCACCCTACGACATTTGTGCAGCTCCTCACTACTAGATAAGTGTTGGGGCAAAGTGAATGTACGCATACCATGGGGAACTACTATAGATGACTGTGTGCAAATTTATACTTGCTATTTGTGTTTTATATTGCTTATAACTACTGTAATCAAAAAAGAAACCAATAAGTACAAGTCCACCTATTCACCCCCTCTAGGTGATTTAGAATACCAACAATAATAAACTATCAAGTGTTATCAGAGGGAGGTTTGTCAAATCTAGACTTAACAGTCTGACCAAGATCCTTTAAGGGTTGTCAAGCCTATCACCACGACCTTAAGTGAGTCTCATAAGGAGATGAGCTCAATAAAGTTTCCCATATGCAGAAAAGAAAATTTTGGCAAATGGAAGCAAAGGGTTAAGCTATTCATGGAAGCTTCAAACCCTAGGATCTATATTATAGTTGAGGAGGGGCAATTCATTCCCATGAAGGCCTACATCATTGATCCTAATTTGCAAGTTCCAAAGAAGTATACTAACATGAACAAGGATGAGATTATACTGGCTACTATAGATAAGAGAGAAAAAAAATATAGTTAGTGTAATTAATGATTCCACCTTTTAGAATTTGGTTCACGGCCAAACTACAAAAGATGTGGGATACACTTATAGTTTATATGAAGGGAACATAAGAAGTAAGGGATGACATGAAATCCCTTCCTAACCAAGAGTATGAAGCCTTTAGGCAAGGTAGCAAAGATAACATATCATAGTGCTATAAAATGTTTTTCAAAAATGTTAATGAGTTGAAGACCTATGGAAGGGTCTTCATAGATTATGAGCTTAATGATAAGTTCCTTAGGTCTTTAACTAGGGATTGGGACAACAAAATGTGTTCCATTAGGGAGATGGGGAACTTTGCCAACATTTCTCCCCACACACTGTTTGAAAAGCTACTCTCTTATAAGATGTAGTTAAATTCAATAAAAGAGGAGGAGGTTGCAGGCAGGTCTTAACTGAAGGAGAAATCAATGGCCCTCGAGGCTGAGGGGTCAAAGAATAAAAAGGAAAGAATCATCTCTCCTCCCAGAAGAGTGGATGACTCAAAATCTTCTAAGCCCAACACTTCAGATGCTGAAATGACAGAAGTAGTGTTTGCTGCCTTCTATAGGAAATTTAAGAAGATGATGTCTCCAAAACTAGTTAACATATTTCTTCTTCCAACTCTAAGAAGGAGTACAACAAATCTGACAATGATCAGAAGAACCCAAAAGGGGACATCTATGTCTCCAAAACTACCAAACATATTTCTTCTAATATTGTGTGCTAACTGCTGTACCAAACTTGGGCATGTAATTACTGACTTCCCAGTTAAAAGAAAAGAAAAAAATACTAGTGATAGGAAGTACCCCAAGGGAAAGAAGTATGAAAATACTTTCCTTGCCAAGAACGAGAAGAGCTGGAGTTAGAGTGACTCATACACTTCTGAGTTAGATGAAGAAGAAGAACATATTGGGATATTTGCTGAAGAAGAAAAAGAGAATGACTATCCTAATGCAAGGATAAGAATCAGGACTCCCTTATCACATTCAGACAGTGACATTGAGGAAGAAGAAAGTTGTGGCTTGATGGCCATAACAAATGAAATAATCTGGATGAATTTGATCCCGATGAAGTACTAATTTTAGCTATTTTTTGATGATACGGATGGATCAGAATCTAAAGATGATGTCAATCAATTGATTGACAAATATTATGTCATTTTGGAAGCTTTGAAGAATATTAAGGAGATTATAAGATACAAGCTGAGGAAATTGCCTCCCTTCAGAAGGCTAAATCTAAAAGCTCTAAGTCTACTTCCCATCTCGCTCAAATGAGTACAGAGATTAGCCAGCTGAAGGGGATAATAATTATATAAATGAGCACCACAAGCCAGAAGATCAGTCAGTTCTTAAAGTCACAATCTATGTTGCCGATCATTGTCTCCTTCTCCTATCAAAATAATGGAAGGGGATTGGGGTTTAATAGGAAGGTAGTATTAGAAACTAGTTATTGATGCAAAGGAAATACAGTTATGCCTCAAACCACCTTTTAGAATGTACTACTTCCTTATAACAGGTATGCCCATGATAATATATATGGTCACTAGAAGAATGGAAGTTCCTCCAGTAAGGTCAATAATATACCTTACAATAGGAGGAGAAAGGACATGAGGGTGAGTGCTTTGAAAGCTCCCCATGAAGAAATTCCAATGGGTACTTATAAACAATTTATCTTTGGTACTCTAGCCCCTACACTCAAAGGTAAGGGTATTTCATCTTCTCAAGCCACTCAAATTAAGAGGCAAGATGTTGACAAAATAATAACCCACTCTCACAGGGCAATATCAGATGCCATCTACACCATGTCATCTAATATATTGACATATATTACTGTCATGTCGATATCGTCGAGTTATATAATTTATCGCAGAGCACACAACAAAGTACTTGCTGAGAGGAACAAGAGAAATACAACAGACTTCTTTGTTGAACATGGACATTCAGATGCACCAACATTTTCTAGGAATATTCAAAAGAGAAGGTACAATATTTTTGAGTGCTGGTGTTGTGGTAAAGTGGACCATTTTGCAATTAACTGTTAGCATAACCCTTCTGTGCCTAATGCAAAGAAGAGCCTTGCTGCAAAGACAGCTCCCAGCAAAAATATTGTTTTTAATACTGACAAGAACCAAGGACCCAAAGTTTATTGGGGTCCTAAGGTAAAATGAACTTTATCTTACAGAATAGTTCAAGTACCAACCTAAAGAAAATTTATTCTTGGATAGTGGGTGTTTCAAGCATATGACTGGGATAAGAAATCTTCTAAAGGATTATATTCCTGTGAAGAATGGACCAAATGTCAATTTTGGAGGATCTGATAGAGGAGTCAACAAAGGATATGGTATGATCTCCAATGACACAGTCTCAATTATAAGGGCAACTTATGTGTAGGGGTTGTAATACAACCTTGTAAGCATAAGCCAACTATATGACTTAGGCTATGTCATTGATTTATACAATGATAAGTGTTTGATCAAAAATTTAGTTGTCTTAGAGACTATTCTTTCAGGCATTAAGAGTGGGAATGTTTATTATTTAGATTTTATTTGAAAAAACACTTCAACTCTAGTTTGTCTAGTAGCTAATAAGAAAAAGTCTCTTTGTGTACAGTGACACAAGAGACTTGATCACATTAATTACAAGACAATTAGCAAACTATTTTCTGAGAACATAGTTAGAGATAGTCCAATATTAAAATATGTTAAAGAGGGCACCTATCATGTATGCCAAATGGGTAAGCAAATAAGGGACATCATTAAGAGCAATGGTTCCAAAGACACTACAAGATGTCTTTATCTATTGCATATGAATTTGTTTGGTCCTATGCCCTTTTAGAGTTTAGGAGGGAAGTTGTACTTCTTTGTGATTGTTGAAGATCACACAAGGTTTACGTGGGTATTTTTCCTTAGGAAGAAGTCAGATACCCTTGATGTCTTCATGACTTTTGTCAAGGCAATTAAGAAGGAGATGGAATGTTCTGTGGTCAAAGTAAGAAGTGAAAATGGTATATAATTTTTATTTGGGGCCATGATAAGGTTCTGTCAAGAGAAAGGTATCTCCCAAGAGTTCCCTTCTCCCAAAACTCCATAACAAAATAGAGTGGCTGAGAGAAAGAACAAGACTTTAATAGAGGCTGACAGAACTTTGCTTAGTGATTCCTCTCTACCAGAATATTTCTGGGCTTAGGTAATCAATATAGTATGTCATGTTCTGAATAGGGCCTCTATCAACAAGTCTTATGGGAAAACTCCCTATAAACTTCTGAAGGGTAGAAAACCAACCATTTCATATTTCATAATCTTTGGTTGTAAATGCTATATTCTAAACAATGGAAAGTTTTAATTAACTAAGTTTACTGAGAAATGTAGTGTGGGTAATCTTGTTGGATATATCTCTCATAGTAGATCATATAGAGTATTCAATAGGAAGACCCATATTATTGAAGAAACCATACATATTATTTTTGATGAGACCAGCATGCTATATAAAGGCTAATCTAGTGTTCCTAACATTGCAGGTACTGAGCTAAATGTTCAAGATCTGTCCATTCACGACAAGAAAAGCTCAGGCAAGATTTCTTCTCAAATTAAAGTACTCAGTGAAGAAGTTCAGCAAGTTGATGGAAATCAGGATACTGCTGAAGAGGATCAGCTAGCTAGAAACATCCCATCAGGTCAGCCTACTACTAACAGAATACCTGTAGCAACCAGGCACCCGAGAGATCATTCCAACACACTCATAATTGGTGATGCCAACCAAAGAGTCTCAACCAAGAGAGGAATACATAATTAAGGTCTATTTTTGAGCTTCCTATCTCAGGTGGAGCCTAAGACATTTGAATATGCTAACAAAGATGCATTCTGAATCAATGTTATGTAGGAAGAACTACTACAATTCAGAAGATGTAAAGTATGGAAGCTTGTTTCAAAAACTCAAGGATATAACATTATTATCACTATGTGGATTTTCAGAAACAAATTAGATTTGAAAGGAGTGATTGTGAGGAACAAAGCCGGATTGGTAGCCAAGGGATACATGTAAGAGGAGGGCATAGATTTTGAACAAACATTTTCCCCAATTGCAAGATTAGAGGAAATAAGGATGTTCCTTGCCTATGCTGTATACAAAGGTTTCAAAGTTTACCAGATGGATGCCAAATCAGCATTCCTAAATAGTAATCTCAAGAAAGAGGTATATGTTGAGCAACCCTCAGGTTTTATGCATCCAACTCTAACTAGTCATGTTTATTTTCTTAAGAAAGCATTAATTGTATAGGTTAAACAAGCTCCAAGGGCTTGGTATAAAATCTTGTCTATCATTCTCATAAAAACAAGTTCTTAAGGGGAAAGATAGATAACACATTATTCCTAAGAGAATCTAAGGGCAAGTGTCACCTAGTCCAAATTTATGTTAATTACATAATATTTAGGTATATTGATGACAACCTTTGTAATAGGATTGCCAACCTTACGTAGCGGGAGTTTGAGATGAGCAATATGAGAGAGCTAAAATATTTTGTAGGTCTTCATGTGAAATAGTTTGATGAGGGAATTTTTATCTCTCAGACTAAGTACACTAGAGAGCTAATTAGAAAATTTGAGATGGAGAAAGCCTCAACCATAAAAACTTCTATAGGATCAAATATATCCCTGGACAAGGATGAAAAGAGAAACCTTTTGATGACTCCATGTATAAGTGTAACTATGGTCCCTACTTTATTTGATTGCTAGTAGACCAGATATCATGTATGCTACATGTTTTTGTTCTAGGTACCAGGCATTCCCTAAGAATCTCATTACTCAGCTACAAAGAGGATTTTGAGATACCTAAGGGAAACCAACATTTTGGCATATGGTACCCTAGGAACAATGATTTTCTACTAATTAGTTAATCAGATGCAGATTTTGTAGGGTGTAAGGAAGATAGAAAAAGCACAAGTGGGACATGCCAGTTCCTTAGAAGGAGATTGGTGTCATGGTGTTATAAGAAGAAGACTTGTATGGCTATATATATATAGCTGAGTCAGAGTACATATCATCATGGAGTTGATGTGCTCATCTTGTTTGGATTCAACATAAATTACAGGACTCTATCCTCAAGGTAAGTAAAACTCCTATGTTTTGTTACTCATCCAATGATATCTCTATTGCTAATAATCCTATGTCACGTTGCAGGATTAAACATATTGATATTAGATATCATTTTGTTAGAGAGCATGTTGAGAAGGAAGATATATGCCTTGAGTTTGTTTCCACAAACAAACAAGTGGTAGATTTCTTCACCAAGCCACTTGATGAGGCAAAGTTTAATTTTTTAAAAATTAAGTTAGGAATGCTTAACTTAGAATATTTTTATCTCTCTTATAGTATTCTAGTTTTATCATTTCAATATTTAAAGTGTTATCTATATAATTTTCTTATGCTATAGTGAGTTTCTAGAATAAATGTCTGGGCAGCATGTTACGTAGATAACCTTAGTTAAAAATTCTCATTAGTATGAGTCAATTGATTCATGTTCTCTGGTTTTCTATCATTTTGATGGAAAGGTTGCCCTAGCAGGGCAAAGGAGTTAAGTTGAGAAATTCTCAGCTATATTGTTGAGATCATTGTATAGAAGCTCAACGATCCCTCTTCGTCTCAACAATATCATTGAGACAGGCTGCTTTCTTTATTTTAAAATCATTTTCAACTGTTTGATCTTTTAAGCTTGATCAACCTAGATGTGTGGAGATTCATTTTCTTTTAAACCCGGTATATATATAAAGCAAAGGTTTTGTTCAGAACATAAACCTTTAAACCCTAGAAAGTCATCGACTTTGTTTCTTTTTTCTCGACATTCTGAATGAGTAGAAATTATCTCAAATGGCGCCAACAATAGTGAAGATCTTACATGAAGGATATGAGTTAGTTAGATTTGGGTTACAACATGCTCTAGAAGAGATTCAAGACATTATCAAAATACTAGAAGCCTCAGGGTTAGAATTCCTTCTGTCTGAACCTAGTCCAATCTTGAAAGAAGAAGTTCTGCAACTCCACTCACATGTTAAGGTTTCATCTACCAGAATGTCTATTAAAAGCAAGGTAGGGGCTGTGAAGATTAAGATACCCCCTAATAGGATTGACAAGGCTCGACACCTTCCCTTTACTGACATTGATGAGTACCAGAAGATTTCAAAACAAGAAATAGTAGATGCCTTAGATTGGTGTGAGTTTACTAGTGAGAGATATGGATCTCTAGAAAGGAAGTACTTTGACCAGAGAAATAAACTTCTCACAGTTATCCTTGGGGAATCCATCTTATGCAAGATAAGATCCCATGAAAGGATCTCAAATCCAATGTTTGAATTAGTCATAAGAGTAATTATTCAAAAGAAGACCAACTGGGCTCTAGTGGTATTCCAAAAACTTCTAGGTTGCCTTTAAGTTTCAAACTTAGGCAGAATCCTCTACTTATATCAGATTAATGCTTATCCTGCGCATTTTAAGAAGAAAGAAGGAGTAAAGATCCATTATATGAAGAGGATAGATATAAAGACCTTGGAGAGATACACTAGGGTGTTGTCCAAAAGTCAAGCTAAGAAGCAGAGTGATGGTGACATTGTTGATGCGGCCGTTGATTCTCGACATAGAGAGTTCATTGATTGGGACGAACGTTGCCGCAAGCTCAAAGATGGAATTCTTCCATGACATTCTTCGCCAATGTCACTACATGTTTTGCACGACGTCCTCCATTGTCACCAAATAAAATTATATAATTATAAATTCAAAATTTATAATTATATATTATTAAGCAATTTATTTATTTAAGCATTTTAAATTCATGAATTCGATTAATGTATTTTATTTCATGTTGATGGGTGCATATAACCATCATTTTGTATTGTTTTTATTTCATGTTATTATGGGTTAATATAACCATCATATGTTCATTTTAAATTTTGAATGGAGGAGATGGAGTGGTGTAGGCTATATAAGGTCATGCTTATGAAGGATTTAGAAGATAAGAATGAAAAGAAAAAAACTGAACCCTAAATTTGAGAAGTTTTCCTCCTCCTCTTGAAATTTCGGCCCCCTCTTTCTCCATCCTCCTTGGCCGCCGACCACCTTTCTTCCCCTCTCTATTATCGTCTTCCTCTCCTCCTCCTTTTCCCCTCCTCAAGATCTCCCTCTCCTTTTTTCTTTCCTAAAGAAACCCGACCACCACCCTTGTCTCTTCAAAAACCCCAGACCACCATAATACCCCTAGGGTTCGGCCCACCTCCAAGCCGCCACCCTCTCCCTCCCTTTCACTCTCTTGGCCACCTACCTCCACCACCAACCCGAGCCCTCACCACCCTTCCAACACCAAAAATGACCCCTAATCTATCCTTGCCAAGTTCGGCCAACCTCCCCTCCTTCCAGAGTTCCACCACCTTTCCTCTCTCCTATTTCCATATATTTGGCCATCAAGTTTACCCCTCTCCAAGGGTTTTGCAAAAAGGAAAAGAACTGCTTGTGTCTTCATCGTCAGGTGTGGATCTTTGGATTTGCGTGGAGATAGATTCATCCACCGCCGTGTGTGCTCCTCCACTTATTTTATGGACGGATTTCTTGGGATTTTTGGTAATGATTTCTAATTCATCTCTTGTGTGTTTCTTCAACATTATTGGGAGATTTTTTGTGGAATTGAATGCTAGTAATTAGTTCTGATTTATATTGAAATTCGTGCTTACTTAAATCGGTTTTTTAAGTGTGTTTCTTCTGAATATTTTCGTATAAACCAGATTGGGTAGATCTCGAGAAATGCTAGTAGAAAACAGATTCATTATCTTGTTGGGTTTATGAATGGTTTGCAAATAAATTTAATTTGAATTGTTAATTGTTTGGATCGGGTAGGTCCTTTTCGCTTGAGCGAACATTGGTATATAGCCCTTGTTCAATCTCAAAAAATGGGCAGAGACCCTTTTTTGTGCGTTGTTTAATTAGATGAAATCATCGATAGTATTTTTGAGAGATCCCGTACGCTACGAATCTACTTTTAATTGTCAATACAAAGAGCACGTAGTTTAATCCGTCGGAACCCATGGGCCTGCATCACAGATCAAGAGCAAAAAGAAGGTAAAGAAAGTGGTCGTGGAAGATTGACTCGGATTCTGAACTAGAATACCAGGACAGGGATGATAGTACATCTATTCATAATCCTTACTTGACACCTTCTATTGGAGATGAAGAAAATTTTAGTACATTTGCATTCAAGTAAATCTTCAAGTTCACCCCTGAAAGAGGTTGCTGCTTTTGAGTGAGAGTCAACTATTCTATAGAAATCCAGTGCCCCAGATGTTGTGAAGTTGGCTGGAGAAGATAAATTGACTATTTGGATGAGTTCCTAAGTGGGAATGATGATCTTAGTGAGGGGGAGCAACAAGCTGAGGTTCCATCTCTGGGAGAGAGTTTCACAAAATCCCCTAAGGCTGAGACAGATAATCATATAGAGTTAGCTAGTTAAGAGGACCTAGGGATATGCCTAATTCAAGATACTACTAAAGAAACACCTCAAGTTACTCAAACTCAACCATCCATAAGTACATCAAAATGCTCCATCCCCCCACAATGAAAGCTCTACTGGATGAGCAGGCTTCAACTTTATAATCTTTTATTGATGAGTTAGTTAAGAATATTAGAGATAAAATTTAGCTGAAGTCCAAAAGTTAAAACAAATATCATGAATGATTTATATTCTCAAAAAGGTAATTCTGCTCATACAATTGCACAGATCACTTAGTGGTTTTATAAAGCTGCTAGCACAGTACACCAAAATGTCAAGATCCTAACCTCATTGGATGAAAACGTGACGTTGACTACATAGAACATTACCAATATGAAGAATTATGTTAGCCAACAAATGAGGTTATCGTGCAAGCTGTGGACTATATTGAGGAATATGCGTATTCAACTCAAATTCAAGCTATGTAGCTAGCTGATGAATAAAGAGATGTTCTTCTGGAAGATAATTAGAACATATTTCAAGCTTTGTTTAGCAGATTTGAGGCAAACACCTCTCATCTTGATGAAATTTTTTTTGAAGATGCCAGATATGGGGAGAATACCAATGCAGAGCAAGCAATGTGGGTTTTGCAAGGAATCATGACTGCTCTCCACTTGCCTCTACTAGATGCTAACATGCCTTTTGATTTTTATTTCAGAGCTCCGTAAAGGATAGCTCAAGATGCTCAATTATAAAGAAGAAAGAAAGAAGGACTCATGTTGTCTTAAAAGTATATGGCCTTGATATGAGCTGAACATACAAATGATCCTGATTATGAATATTGGAGTAATGATTCTCAAACAATCATCATAATGCTTGGATAAGTCATGGTCAACTCGTGAAGAATATTGATAGTGTTTATCCTTCAGAAGAATGGATCAAACACTTGGAAAGACAAACTCTAAGGGGAATGAGTTTTTAAGGAAAATCTTTTTAGAAAAAACAATCCAAGGAGGATGCCATCAAAGTATATTCCAAACCCTTCCTCTACTTTAAGAGACAGGAGATTAAAGACAGGACTGTTGTAAGAAAAACAACTAAAAAAGGTGAAGGTTTTCAAGCTCAAGCACACAAGAGGAAAAGTTCAGATTCATTTGAGATGATAACCAGCCAGTTGACAAGTACCCAGTGCTGTGAAATTTCTTGAGATGTATCTATATTGAATTGTAAATGGACTTATGTTCAAATAATTAAATCCCCTGGCTGATTATACATATATATATAGTTATATATCTATAATGCTTTGCTAGTTACTTCATTTATTCATTATTATAATGTTCACTGTTAGTTATCTGTGATAACATGAATCAATTATTATATTATGATTTCACTGCTAGTTATCTATGATAACATGGTTCTACTGTTATATTATGATTCTCTTGTTAATACACCTTAACATTGATAATTGTCATGTCTTCTTCAAATAAGGGGAGATTATTGGGAATATTTCCCTCAATATTCTAAGATTTGAAGAACCAATAATTACAATACTGAGTGCATATTGTATTTGATAGCATATCCATTTCATGATTATGCAGGTTATATAATGTTGACTCTAAAACATTATATTCTCCGCAGTATTAGCATGATTGTGGAGAAGACTCAGAAGAAAACTCCAGCAAAAAAAGATCATATCATTGAGATCAGTATATGGTTCTCCTCTATACCATGGAGATCATAGAACACTTCGAGTTGATATTGTGGAGAAGATATAGAAAGGAGCAGTTCTCAATGCCAAGGTCAATACCGTTAAGATAGAAGGTTCTGCTCAACGATATCGTGAAGACATGATTAAATATTACTGTTGAGCCCGTACAGTTTGATGGGATTCAAATTTGGCTCTGGCACATAATGAATGGACAGAGTATTATATTCTTATCAATACGATTGACAAGACATTTCATGAGACCATTGATCAAAGTCAAGGATATAAAAGGATACATTAGGGAAATGAAATAATACCTTGTACTTTTACCCGTTCCATTCCCGTAACTCAAAAAGAAAAATCATGAAACCAGAAACGATGCACTGGTGAAGCAAACTAGTTCATTCTAAAGACTTTTAGAAGAATAGGGAGGAGTGAATCAACTGGACTCAAAGTTTGGTTTTATTCCTACTGAAGAAGAAGATCAAGAAGGAAAGCCCCAAATCTATTCTACCTAAAAATAACTGCTACAGGGTCTCCTTCCTAAAACTTGCTTTCTCAACAAGACAAATAGAAGACTCTGAATATTCAAGGTCTTATTACATTAGTCTTCTAATGTAAACTCTACACTAATTATTTATGTAGGATCTCTAAGGAGATCTAAGCTATAGGGATATACACCCAACCTGAGTGTAGGGCTCTGTGATAAGATTGAGTATAGGACTTGGTGCAAGTCTGAGGTAGGAAACCAGTTAGGTTTCTGAGCTGTAGGAGCCAGAGGACTCTAGGTTATAGGGCTTCTGTGCCTTAGTGTAGGACTTCTTGATAAGTCTAAGTGAAAGGCCTATGTTCCTGATCTAGGATCTAGAAGGAGACCTGAGAGATCCTGAGTGATCTATGTTGTAAGCTTCGAGGAGTTGAGTTTTGGAGGAGTTTGTCAAGTCTAGCTCACCGCTAGATAAGTGTTAGGGGAAAGTGGATGTACCCATACCCTAAGGAATGAATATAGATGACTATGTGCTAATCTGTGATTGTTGTTTGTATTTTATATTGCTTATAACTTCTGTAATAAAAAAACCAATAAAGTACAAGTCCACTGATTCCCCCCCCCCCTAGGTGATTTATACTACCAACAATAATAAACTATTATTGGGAATAGTGCCCTTAATGTTCCCAAGATTTGAAGTGGATTTGAAGAGGCATCATTATCAATACTAAGAGCATAATTGTATTTGATGTATGTTCAAGTTCAATGTGTGCAGGATGTTCTTTAGAATAAGTTTAGACAGGTTATCTATATGATAGTGACAGGTGGTCACAAGGAAGAATGCTGGAGAAATAAAAAATTGTCTAAGTCCACAAGCATTGACGGAAGCCAGTTCAATCAACGCCAGATGTCAAGGAAGGATGCTGAAAAGATAGAAAATTGTCTAAGTCCATAGGCATTGAGTGAAGCTAGTTCACTTAACACTAGATGTCACAAAGCATTGAGTAAAGCATGGACAATAAAAGGCCAATAGTTTGCAAAGTAGATATGCAGCTAAGTCCACATGCGTTGAGTGAAGGCAGTTCACTCAATGCCTTATAATAAGAGGCATAGAATAAAGCTTTGTATGTTAAAGCTTCAGCATTGGCAAGAAAGAAATCTAGCTAAGTCCAGAAGCGTTGAGTGAGGACATCTCACTCAACGCCTAAAGAAAGAAGCGTTGAGTCAAGCTCAAGAAGTGAAAGCATCTGATGATCTGTCAAGAATTCTGGCTAAGTCTAGAAGCAGAGTTAGGTCAGCTCACTCAACATCCAAAGAAGAAAGCACCGGCAGGCTAGTGTGATGTCAAAGCTTAAGAAGATGTAGACATAAAATCTGTCTAAGTCCAGATGCATTGAGTGAGGATAGCTAACTCAACGTAAGGTCATACAAAATTTCACAAAGTACAGAAGCGTTGAATGAAGGCAGTTCACTCAACGCCTCATCAAGAAGATAGGCAAATGCAGAAGCATTGAGTGATTAAGGCTCACTCAATGCATTCATAAAGATGGGAAGCGGCTAAGTATAAAAGCATTGAGTGATGAAGGCTCACTCAACGCACTCAATTCCTATCATCAGAAAGTTTGTCCAAGGACAAATACATTAAGGGAAGTCCGTTCACTCAATGCACTCAATGCCTAGTAGTACAAAGATATTAGCTAAGTCCAAATTCGTTGAGTGATGAAGGTTTACTCAACGCCTAGCAGTGCAGATTATTTGGCTAAGGGTTTTTGCACTGAGTGAAGGTTATTCACTCAACGTGCTCAATGCCTGAGATGAACTATCTGAATTTTGCTAAGTCCACAAATACTGACGTCAGCAAAAGTTAGCAGAATTCAAAATCATGGCGGGAAATTGATAACTCTAATTATTTCTATCTTTTTATTCATTTATCTATATTAATAGTTGGATATTTTAAATTAATTTTATATTATTAAGTTTATTTTAACTTGTTAATATAATTTATATCAATTTGTGTTAATAAAATCATTTTTAATCTTGCAGGGCAGATCTACAGGTTATTTGGAGCAAAAAGAAGAATTTTCATTTTTTTCTGCCTAGACACGCCCTGTGACACGCCCTACCTGGGCGTGACACAGGGGCGTGACACGTGATAACCAAGCCTGCAGCCAGAGCCCGTCGACCGCGCCAAAAGATCGTCGACCGGCCCAGACACGCCCGTGTCGAAATGTGACACGCCCGTGTACCCTTTACACGGGGCGTGACGTTCTGCGACATAACAGCTGCCCATGCCACGTCGGATTAAAATTACACGCCTGGGTCACGGGCGTGACCCAGGGCGTGTCAAGGAAGTTACCAGACATTAGCGCGCCGTTCCAGCCGTTGCCGCCAGATTTCCGTTGCAGCAAGACATGCCCCTAGTCACGGGCGTGACTAGGGGGCGTGACACCTCCTTGAAGACCAATTTTACTCCCGCCGTTTTCAGCTTCCCGCCGTTTCCAGAAACAGCCGTGACACGCCCTAGGTCACGGGCGTGACCAAGGGGCGTGACCCGTCAGTTAACCAATTTTGGCGGTTTTTCCTCCAACGTTCCCGGGGTTTCAAGACGACGGTTCCGAGCCTGACACGCCCTAGGTCATGGGCGTGACCTAGGGCGTGACCAAACAGAAATTTTTCTATATATTCCAGACAGCTTCAGATGCTGACGAGGAGAATTTTGGGAGTTGGAGTCTTGTAATTTTCTGTTTCTTTTGCTGTATTTTCTCATTTCTAAGTTAGATTTACCTTTATTGTAACTTTAATTATAGTTATTTCCATTTCAATCATGTCTTTTCCTACTTTATTTTGTATTTTACCAATCATGATGAGTAGCTAATCTTCTTTTAGCACTTGATCATGATGAACCTTAGAATAAAATAGATCTTTCCCCTTCTTATTAAATGTCTTGTTCTTAATTATTCTCGCTACGATTTATCTTTGATTTTTATTTCATCGAATTCATATTACGCGGATATGATCTTCGATCTAAGATCCGTATCCTAAATGACCGAGAGGTTGCGGATACGAGGAGATCACTCAAAGATAAAAGGAGTTGAACGCACTCCTCGAGAGAGGACGACGTAAATCTTCCGGATTGGAGTCAAATCCAATAGCGGGGTTCACCGCATAAAGCAAGCTTAGGGGTTTCGACTGGCCGAGAGGTCTTAATCGATCAACCTAAGGTTAGTTAGAAGCATGAGCTCGAGAGAGACGCTTCTATATTTTAGGAACCTCCACGGTCGAGTGAGTATAATTAAGAACTCACATTTTATTATTTTTCAAGAAGATTTATTTTAGTCTAAGGGAATTCTAGATCAAGTGCTAGCTTTCTCATATTTGAATTTCTCTTTAGCTTCAGCCTTAGTTTTATTATCTAGTATAATCAAACCAACTTTTCCGTTAGATAAAATAATAGCTCTTCCTTGTGAGTACAAGTACTCAACAGGCCCCGAATCGCAATACGACACTTCCTATACTACATTTCGATAGGTACGCTTGCCTATTCGAGATTCTAGTTTGGTTGTAATTTAACTTCTAGAAAATCACTATCATGTTTTTGGCGCCGTTGCCGGGGACTTTTCTTTGTTGATATTTTGAAAGCAAGGATCTATTAATTTTATCATTTTTTTTTTCTTTTATTTCAAAAAAAAAAACAAAATTTTTTTCTTTCAAAAGTTTTATCTTTAAATTTTTATATTTAAAATTTCTTGCGAAAGGGCCGTGTCGGGTTTTCATCCCGCAATACCGCCTAGTACCTTGCGAACCCGTCACTGGGTAGCCCTTGGGAAGTCCGGGAAATTCTATTTTATAAATTTTTTTAAACCATAAAACTTTTATCTTTTGTTTTTTTTCTAGTGTATGACCCGAGGAAATCCGACACCTCTTTTTGATTTGGATCCGGAAATCGAGCGAACCCTTCGGCACCGCTTACAATTTCGAGTTCCGAATTTTCAAGATACGGAATCCTTAGGAGACACTCCTAATCCTTCTTTAATTCTATCTCCGTCACCCTCTTCTTCTCCTCCTTCTTCATTTAGTTCTTCTTCTCATTCTCCTAGATCCCTTTCTTCTTCTTCTTCCAATATGGGTGAGCCAAATGTGGTCGAACAACGGACTATGTCCTATTATGCCCGTCCAAACTTGGACGAGGCTCAATCTAGTATTGTTCGCCCCGCTATTGCCCCCAATAATTTTGAGTTGAAGCCAAGCATCATCCAAATGGTACAACAATATGTACAATTTGATGGGCTTCAAGATGAAGATCCAAACACGCATATTTCTAATTTCTTAGAAATATGCGATACTTTTAAAATTAATGGTGTATCCGATGATGCCATCCGGCTAAGGTTATTTCCATTTACATTGCGCACTAAAGCCAAGCAATGGTTGAGTTCTCTACCAAGAGGATCAATCACAACATGGGCTGAAATGACGGAAAGATTTCTTACGAAATACTTTCCGCCGGCTAAAACGGCTAAATTGCGCAATGATATTACTTATTTCTCCCAACTTGATTCGGAAACGTTATATGATACTTGGGAGCGTTTCAAGGAATTGCTTCGTCGATGTCCTCATCATGCAATTCCGGATTGGTTACAAATCCAAACCTTCTATAACGGCCTAAATTCTCAAACTAGGCAACATATCGATGCCGCCGCCGGTGGAACGCTTCATAACAAAACACCGGCGGCCGCCCAAGAGCTTATAGAAGGTATGGCTTTGAATACCTATCAATGGAGTACACCACGGTCTAAATCACCTAAACCGGCCGGGATGTATGAAATTGATACGGTCTCCAATCTATCTCTCCAGGTTGAGATGCTAAACAAAAGATTAGTAGAGATGTCTGCTACCTCTTCTATACCTACCTGGGATCCTACTTCTTCCCCCTCTCCCACTACGTTGGCCGAGCATGTGGATTATATGGGAAATCCGAATCGGCCACCCTTTAATCCGGGTAATACTAATTATGGCAATACCTATCACCCGGGTATAAGGAACCACCCCAACTTCTCTTGGAGTAATCCGGGGAACGCGGCTCGCCCACCAAACACAATCCCACCAGGATATTTTCCACCACAAGCTCCAAAAGCTCCCAATCTCGAGGAGTTGTTCTCCAAATATACAAGTACAAATGATGCCAATATCCAGAATCTCACCGGATCTCTTCGTAATTTGGAGACACAAATTGGGCAAATCGCTAAGATGCTCTCCGATCGCCAACAAGGAGCGCTACCGGGCAATACGGAGCCCAACCCAAGGGAGCACGCCAATGCCATCACTCTACGGAGCGGGAAGGAGGTAACACCTTCTCCAAATCCGGTTGATACGGAGGTAACAATTTCTGCACCTTCTCCTCCTCCTAAGCCTTCTAACTATACTAAACCAAAACCTTATCAACCACCTCTTCCCTATCCGTCTAGAATGCAAAAAGACCGGATAGATGAGCATCACGGTAAATTTTTAGATATGTTTAAACAAATCCAAATAAATTTACCATTTTGCGAAGTTATCGCACAAATGCCAAAGTATGTCAAGTACCTCAAGGATCTTTTATCCAATAAAAAGAAACTCGAGGATTTCTCCACGGTTCAATTGAACGCGGAGTGTTCGGCCGTTTTACTTAATAAATTGCCTAGGAAATTACCTGATCCGGGTAGTTTCTCCATTCCTTGTCTATTTGGCGATTTATTAATAACACGTGCGTTAGCCGATCTAGGCGCCTCGATAAATTTAATGCCTTATTCTTTAGTTAAGAAATTGGGTTTAGGAGAACCTAAACCCACAAGAATAAGCATTCAATTGGCGGATCGGTCTGTCAAGCTCGCTATGGGGATCATAGAGGATGTGCTTGTCAAAATTGACAAATTTATCTTTCCGGTAGATTTCGTCATCTTTGACATCGAAGCGGACACCGATGTACCACTTATTCTCGGTCGCCCTTTTCTTGCCACAGCGCGGGCCATTATAGACGTTAGTAACGGTAAACTTCTCCTTAGAGTCGGAGATGAAGAAGTTACCTTTACTATTGACTCGTCCATGAAAAATTCGCTCTCGAATGACGACTCATGTTACTATTTGGAGGCTTCTCCTAAAGAAGACTCCATCTTATTTTCTAAAAATTGTTATTCACCTGTTTTTCATGATGACAATTTTGAAACTTTAAATTTAATTTCTCATGAATTTAGTGATACTCATTTGGTCACACACACATCTATTTTAGAACCTGTTGAATTAGGTGGTGACCCCTTAAGAACTTCGTTTGACAAACCTCCATTTTTAGAACGTGAACGTATGTCCAATCATTTACAAAATTCAACTCTAGCGAATGGTTTCAAACGTCCTGTTAATGCGCCGGCTTACCCATCTGAAAATCCAATAACGTAGCGAGCGCGTCACTATGGCCGAGCTCACCGACCATAAACAAAGCGCTCATGGGAGGCATCCCATGGTTATCTTGTCTTTTTATTTTAATTTTATTGTTGAGTTTTTACAGGATTGAAGAATTGCGATGCATGATGATCGGTCGGGGACCAACATCAAGTCTACATTATTCCTCAAGTCGGTAAATTATTGTTTTTTTTTAGTTTATTTAAATATATATATATATATAAAAAAATTTTATAACAGAAATAAAAAAAAACAAAAAAAAAATTTTAAAAACAAAAAAAAAAAAAATTTTTAAAAAAAAAAAAAAAAAAAACATTTCGTACACGCGATTGTCACGCCCGTGACCCATTGGTCACGGGCGTGTCCCGGGCGTGATTTGCCAAGACTGCGGGAGGTTCCTCCTCCCTCCGTTTTCCCGCCCGTTATTCGGATATGACACGGGCGTGACATGTTTTGTCACGGGCGTGTTGAGCCCGTGTCGCGGGTATCCGAGGTGTTGACCAGTCACGCCTCGGATTCCTTCTTATCAAGTCAGATTTGACTGACACGCCCAGAGTCACGGGCGTGACTCTAGGGCGTGACTGAAGAATCCGATGCCCACGCATCGAATGCTCTTCGGATTCCCTTACACGCCCGACGTCACGGGCGTGTCACTCAGAGTCACGGGCGTGACTCTGAGGCGTGACCCCCGAATCCGAGGCAGTCCGCCTCGGATTCCTTTTTTCTTTGACCCGAGCTTGTCACGCCCCCTGTCACGGGCGTGAAAGGGGGACGTGACCGACCCGAAAAAAAAAAAACTATAAATAGACCTTTCTCCCCTCTTCTCTTCACACCTCCACCCTTCAACCCTTCTCTTCTCTCCTCCCTTTGCCCGAAATTTCTTCCACAATTCTCACCATGCCTCGCCACCACGCTCGATCCACCGCTTCCTCCTCCGAGCACCCCGCTGATCCAGCCACGGCGGAGGCTATGCTTCTGTTCGAGAATGCAACCCAACAAGATCGAAGCGAGAGACTGCGCGCCAAACCCTTTGGCATGTTCCGGATCTTGGATTGGGCCATCCTCGCCCAATTCGGAGCAGCGGAGCTAGTTCGGGAGCTCATCTCTACCCAAGGGTTGGATCCCCTCTTCTCCATTTCTGAGCCTGCTTTCCTCGAGCTCACCATTGAGTTCTTGGCCTCATTTGAGTTCCGTTGGGCGGCGCAAGATGATTTCATCGTCTTTCGCTTGGGCGGGATGATGCACCAGCTCACCATCCGCCAGCTCAATGTTGCCATGGGCTTTTGCTTGGAGGCCTTTTCCACTTCTCCCGCCTACCCCGACCTAAAAACTGATTTCCCTCCTGACTTCAGTCTCCCTACTTTTTGGTCGGAAATTAGTAATGACGTCGCCCCCTACACTCTAAAGAAATCTAAGGGTAGCCACCTCATCTCCCCCGCCTTACGTATTCTACACAACCTTCTCTCTTTTACCATTTCCGGGCGCGGCGATAGCCACGGCGTGGTGACTCGGGCGGACTTACTATACTTGTATAGTATGTTTTACCGGGTCCCACTCAACCTTGGTTACATGCTCGCCATTTTCTTTCGGCACCAGGCCGAAAATGTGAGATTGGGAGCGGTACACGGCGGGAATTTCCTCGCCAAGCAGACCGGCGTGTGGGCTGCTCTTCCGCGGCTCACTTGCATGCAAACGCCGCAGCCTCTTCAGTTCCCGACCCTTCAGGCGCTTGGTTTAGCTCGCCGACGCGATGGTGAGTTTGAGGCTATTCCCCCGTTCGTTGGTGGCGGTGATCTTGATCTTGATCATGGTGCCGGTCCCAGCGGTATT
Organism: Platanthera zijinensis; assembly: GCA_039513925.1. Classification (NCBI taxonomy): domain Eukaryota; kingdom Viridiplantae; phylum Streptophyta; class Magnoliopsida; order Asparagales; family Orchidaceae; genus Platanthera; species Platanthera zijinensis. Next base: position 52,495,039 of record CM077091.1, read on the forward strand.
CATCCTTCCCCGCAGATTCCGCCACCACCGCTGCACTCTGCTCCAGCGCCCGATCCTGCAAATTATTGGGACCAACAATTTGGGTTGCTCCATACTCGCATAGACCAGATGCAAACCCATTTTGATGGTCGCTTCGCTTCTTTTGATGCGCGCTTCACCGTGCTCGAGCAAAACCATACTTCCTCCATAGCACATATTACTCGCGAGTTCGCGAACATGCGGACTTTCTATCAGGAGCACGAGGACGTTTCGGACCAGGAGTAGCTGTTTTCTTTTTATTTCTTTGGACTTGTAGGCGGTCGCCTCTTTGTATCTGTATCTTTATTTTACTTTCATGTATCTGTTTTTATTATGAAAAAAAAACTATAAAATATTATGTTTTGCTTTCTTCATCTTGTACAGGTCTCTTGATGCTGGCTTGCATTTTCAGGGAAGTCTCCTCTCTTCTCTTTTCTTTTTTATTTTTACATTGGGGACAATGTATAGTTTAAGTATGGAGGAGGGATATTTCTCAAGCAAAATATATAAAAAAAAAAATCTTTTTCAAACTTTATATCAAAACACAAAAACCACACAAAAAAAAGGAAAATTTAAAAACAAAATTTTTTTTTTTGGTCCAAAAATTCAAAACAAATTTTTGTTTATGTACTTTGTTTTTCAAAAACAAAAAAAAAACAAAAAAAAATGAAAAAAATATAGAAAATCAAAAATTAAATTAGAGAAGTCTTTATTTCTATATTTATTCACATGCAAAATTCCTAGTAATTCAACTTGTTTATAGTGTTTAGAGAATTTTGATGTTTTAATTGAATGTTGAATTTTGGAGTAGAACTGTTGGTCATGCTGTGTTTCTAGTTAAGTGCACGTGTAAGTAGAATTTTTAGTAGATCTAAATATTCAGCATATAATTAGATTTTCATTTTTCTAAATGCGTAGAAACAACTTATTTTACTTTAATTTTGAAAACTGGTAAAACTTTAAAATAATTTAGGTGAGTAAGTAGAAGTTTACTAGAGAGATATTTCGCGGACCAAGAGAGAGTTATTCTTTTTCGATGTCTATAACTTGCCCTCTAACTATTCTCAAGACTTTGTATAAGTTAAACTCATTAGCATAAATATGATTTAGGCACTTCTTTTGGCAAGTTTGAGCTTTTGTATCCGCACCTGAAATTTTAACTTTGCTTAGCCAATTTGAGCCTATTACCTTTTCCTTTTGTTTTAGCTCCACCAAATGATTTACCAAAGCCTTAAAAGCATCCTAATTACACACCTAAAACCGAGCTTGAAAGAACAAATGTAGAAAATTTTTGTGAGTGATTAGGAGCCTTTTCATTTTTGATGGCTCTTTTCTTATAAAAAAAAAGTTGATTTATTTTTCTCTCCTCTTCAAAATAAAAGAAAAAATGTATCATTAAAAAATGAAGAGGTAGAAAAAAAATTTCAATATGATGAGAAAGTTAAAAAAATAAGAAAGGAAACAAAGGAATTTAGGAATTGGCTACGTTCTTAAAGAGCCATAGCAAATCTTTATATACAAGCTTCTCTAGGTTTTGGTGTGACTAGCCATCGTGTTTATCTTTGATTACCCTCACCAAAAACCTAAGCCTACATTTCAACCTAATTAAACCCTATTGATTTATGTTTATAAGTTAGACTAGTGTCGTGGCGAGAGTGTGAAAGGGCAAGCCTATGGCCATCGACATTGATGAATTTCTTTGGAGGGTATCTTAATCTTTGTTTGTGCAATGTTATCTTAGTACGAACGCTACACTCTCCCTAAAGATAATTTTAAGATTTACCGGATTTTCATCTTAAAAGTAAAAATAATAGTGAAAACACATTTTAAGGAAAATAAAAACCTAATTTGTATGCTGAGTAAGTCTTTCTACAAAAATATCTACAAACATAGGCATAAGACTTCGCATTTTACTCCTTAGGTTCAATTTTCTTTTCTAGCATTTAAAATTTTTCTACTCCCTATAGGAAGTTGTTTGCTCGGGACTAGCAAACGGATAAGTATGGGGGTATTTGATAACTCTAATTATTTCTATCTTTTTATTCATTTATCTATATTAATAGTTGGATATTTTAAATTAATTTTATATTATTAAGTTTATTTTAACTTGTTAATATAATTTATATCAATTTGTGTTAATAAAATCATTTTTAATCTTGCAGGGCAGATCTACAGGTTATTTGGAGCAAAAAGAAGAATTTTCATTTTTTCTGCCTAGACACGCCCTGTGACACGCCCTACCTGGGCGTGACACAGGGGCGTGACACGTGATAACCAAGCCTGCAGCCAGAGCCCGTCGACCACGCCAAAAGATCGTCGACCGGCCCAGACACGCCCGTGCCGAAATGTGACAAGCCCGTGTACCCTTTACACGGGGCGTGACGTTCTGCGACATAACAGCTGCCCGTGCCACGTCGGATTAAAATTACACGCCTGGGTCACGGGCGTGACCCAGGGCGTGTCAAGGAAGTTACCAGACATTAGCGCGCCGTTCCAGCCGTTGCCGCCAGATTTCTGTTGCAGCAAGACACGCCCCTAGTCACGGGCGTGACTAGGGGGCGTGACACCTCCTTGAAGACCAATTTTACTCCCGCCGTTTTCAGCTTCCCGCCGTTTCCAGAAACAGCCGTGACACGCCCTAGGTCACGGGCGTGACCAAGGGGCGTGACCCGTCAGTTAATCAATTTTGGCGGTTTTTCCTCCAATGTTCCCGGGGTTTCAAGACGACGGTTCCGAGCCTGACACGCCCTAGGTCACGGGCGTGACCTAGGGCGTGACCAAACAGAAATTTTTCTATATATTCCAGACAGGTTCAGATGCTGACGAGGAGAATTTTGGGAGTTGGAGTCTTGTAATTTTCTGTTTCTTTTGCTGTATTTTCTCATTTCTAAGTTAGATTTACCTTTGTTGTAACTTTAATTTTAGTTATTTCCATTTCAATCATGTCTTTTCCTACTTTATTTTGTATTTTACCAATCATGATGAGTAGCTAATCTTCTTTTAGCACTTGATCATGATGAACCTTAGAATAAAATAGATCTTTCCCCTTCTTATTAAATGTCTTGTTCTTAATTGTTCTCGCTACGATTTATCTTTGATTTTTATTTCATCGAATTCATATTACGCGGATATGATCTTCGATCTAAGATCTGTATCCTAAATGACCGAGAGGTTACGGATATGAGGAGATCACTCAAAGATAAAAGGAGTTGAACGCACTCCTCGAGAGAGGACGACGTAAATCTTCCGGATTGGAGTCAAATCCAATAGCGGGGTTCACCGCATAAAGCAAGCTTAGGGGTTTCGACTGGCCGAGAGGTCTTAATCGATCAACCTAAGGTTAGTTAGAAGCATGAGCTCGAGAGAGACGCTTCTATATTTTAGGAACCTCCACGGTCGAGTGAGTATAATTAAGAACTCGCATTTTATTATTTTTCAAGAAGATTTATTTTAGTCTAAGGGAATTCTAGATCAAGTGCTAGCTTTCTCATATTTGAATTTCTCTTTAGCTTCAGCCTTAGTTTTATTATCTAGTATAATCAAACCAACTTTTCCGTTAGATAAAATAATAGCTCTTCCTTGTGAGTACAAGTACTCAACAGGCCCCGAATCGCAATACGACACTTCCTATACTACATTTCGATAGGTACGCTTGCCTATTCGAGATTCTAGTTTGGTTGTAATTTAACTTCTAGAAAATCACTATCAGAAATCAATAGTACATGTCAAATGGCGCCGCATGCCTACTGTATTACTTTTTCTTTAAAAGCAAAGTTACAGCCAACAACTACAGCGGGTACCATGGGTCAAACAACTGTTGGATGGCGGAAGATAAAGGGCTTGAGATCTATGGAAAGAAATTAACTTTTAGGGTTTTAATTTTTCAAAAAGAGGCGAAACTTCATCTTCTTAATCTCGCCATTGTTGTAGAGCTTGAAGCAAAAGTTCAAACCTATGATCTAAAAGTTCAAGCAGTTAGCTGTTGCGATTCTTACCTGCAACAGCAAGTTCAGAGAAAGTTTCTGAGAAAGAAGAAGAAGCAGGGCAAGTCTGATATCTGCAGATAAGGTTAGCTGAGTGAAGAATACAAAGAACTAAAAACTCATTTGCCTTTATCAGGAAGTTCAGAAACCTGTGTTTCTGAGTTTCTTCAAGCTCAAGTATTTATTTCCTGAATATCATTTTCTTGTGGCTGGGTAGAAGAAGTTAGGGCTGATTTTATCTCAGCCTAGGAAGTAGAAGGATTAGATATCATTTCTCTGGAGTCAAATCAACACCAAACTTATTCTTTATATAGGATCCTTTGGATCTAAGTGTAGGCCTATTTATAAAGTCTGAGTGGTAGGATTCAAGTGGTGAATTTGAGGTAGGATCCCTGTGTGAATCTGAGATAGGGCCTATGCGCCTGAGGTAGGGCAGTTTGCCCTAGGTAGGAGAGTCATTCTCTCTGAGCAGTAGGGTCTGTGTGCCTGAGTTGTAGGATCCTTCTATGGATCTAAGTTAGGGCCTTTGTGCCTGAGCTGTAGGAGAGTTATTCTCTCTGAGTTGTAGGGCTATCCTCCTAGCCTGAGCTGTAGGACTATTAATTTAGTCTGAGGTAGAAGAACTTTGGATCATTGAGTTGTATGAGCAAGCTTGCTCTCAGGTAGGGATTTGTGCCTGAGGTAGTTCTTGGAGGAGATGTAGAGATCCTGAGGCATCTGTGTTGTAAGATCTTAGGAGCAGAGTTTTGGAGAAGTGCTTTGTCTAACATACTGTTAGAAAGGTGAAAGGGACAGTGGATGTATCCATAATCTGAGAAACCACTATAAATCTTGTGTATGTTGTTTGTGATCTTGAAAGAAAACTAACTAAGTTATCTCAACACACCTAAAACACAAAGAGAGTTAAAAAGGCCTAGAACCTATTCGCCCACCTCTAAGTGTAAGCTATCCTTAAAACTAAAGGCTTTCAAGTGGTTTCAGAGGGAGGTTGCTCATAGAGTACTTAACAATCTGAGGTTATCTCCAAGGGTAGCTACAAGTATTATACTTATGGGTTCAGGAGAGAACCATAAGGAGCTGGGTTCCATGAAGCTTCCAATTTGCAGGAAGGAGAGCTTTGGAATTTGGAAGGAGAGGGTCAGGCTTTTCATGGAAGCATCTGACCCAAGGATCTTTATTACCATTAAAGAGGGACCTTTCATCCCTATCAAAATCTCAATTATGGATGCAACAGTCTAGACACTAAAGAAATATTCAGAGATGACCAAGGATGAGGTCATTCTAGCAACCATGGACAAGAGAGCATAGAACATCATAGTCAGTGCTATTGATGATTCTACTTTCCATAATCTGGATCACTAACAGACTTTCAAGGAGATGTGGGATACTTTGGTGGTCTACATGGAAGGCACAGAGGAGGTCAGAGATGACAGGAAGTCTCTACTCAACCAAGAGTATGAGGCTTTCAGACAGAATAAGAAGGATAGCATTGCAGAATGCTATGAAATTTTTTTTAGAATTGTGAATGAGCTGAGAACTTATAGGAGAGTCTTTAGCCATTATGAGCTCAATGACAAGTTCCTCAGGTCTCTAACTAAATACTAGGGCATCAAGATCTGTGCCATCAGAGAGGTGGCAAAGTTGGCTGATACTCCACCTCACACACTGTTTGGGAAGCTACTCTCCTATGAGATGTAGCTATCCACCAGGAAGGAAGAGGAGACTATTAGCAAATCCCAGGCTAAGGAAAAGTCTTTGGCATTCAAAGCTGAGAGCACCAAGAAGAGAAAGGAGAGGATTGCCTCTCCTCCAAGGAGGCCTATTGATTCAGACATCACAGGGTCAAGCTCATCAGACATCAATATGTCTGATGAAGATTTTGCTGCCTTCTCTAGGAAGTTTTAGAAGATGATGAAGAGGAAGCAGTGGAGGAGCATACCTTCATCCTCCTCTCATCACAGCAATAACCATTCCAAGGGAGACAAGTATGACTTAAAACCTAGTAAACATGTTTCCTCTAAAGTTGTTTGCTATTATTGCAGCAAACCTGGGCATGTAATTACTGACTGCCCAATCAAGAGAAGAGAATATGGTGCGAAAAAAATCACCATCTGAAGGTTAAGATGGAGAAGAACTTCATTGTAAAGAAGGAGAAGAGTTGGAGTCAGTCAGACTCATCATTTTTTGAGCCTGAAGAAGAAGCATACATAGGTCTATTTACTACTGAAGAAGAAGCTGAAGACTATCCTGCTTCCAGGATAGGCATAAGGCCCCTCTATCATATTCAGATAGTGACTTGGAGGATGATGATGAAGAATATGCCAATAACTACTATGGGTTGATGGCTATGTCTGATGATGATTCCAGCAAGGGTCAGCCTGGTCTAGACAAGGTATGCACTTTATCCAGCTCCTCTTTTGACTCGGATTATGAGACTAGTCCAAATTTTGATGCAACATCATCTTATGATGAAGATGGGTCGGAATCTGAGGAAGATGTCAATCGATTGATTGAGAAGTATGGTGCCCTACTGGATGCTTTTAAAAGGAGCAAGAAGTTGGCCTAGAAGCAAGCTGTTGAGATTACCTCCCTTCAGCTAGATTCTTCCAAGCAGGCTGAGAAAACATCCTTGATGGATCAGAAGTCAAGGGAAGCCAGCCAACTAAAGGTCATAACACTCATCCAGATTTGGACCATTAAGTACAAGAACAGTCTCATAAGGGATCTTGAGTAAAAGCTCCAAAGTTAGAGAAGGATTGTGGCTAGTTTATCCAATCAAAAGTAAGTGTTACCCTTGATAGACTCCTCCTCTCAACAGGGTAAGAAGGGGTTGGGATTCAAGGGAAACACTAGAGTTGCCCATCCCAAAGGGAAAGGCAAAGTTCCAACTCAGCCCCTGGCATCTAAGCCTCCCATTCCTTTTAAGAAGGTGATGTTTCCTTCAAATAGTATGACTAAGAAAGCATCTATGGTCACTGGATGAATGGTTGATCCATAAGTATGGACAAAAGTGTTCACAACTATTATTGAAGATATAGCAAGGGGATGAGTGCCTTTAAGGCTCCCCATGAGAAAATTTAAATGGCCCATCATGGACCATTTATATTTGGTGCTCCATCCCCCACTCTCAAGAATGTTGTAGTGGCTAACTCTCAAGGCCATCCAGCAAAGACCCAGACCAAGAGTAAGTCTATTAGTAAGCCTAATTTGGCTATCTCTAATGCTATCAAGAGCCAGTTCTCTACAAAGAAGACTGTTTTTAATGGCATTCAGAGTAAGCAAAATAAGTCTACTAGAAGAATCACTTTCAATCAGATCCTTGCTAAAAGGAACTTGAAGAAGGTTGTTGCTCTTCCTTCTGAAAAGATAGCTGTTGTCAGCCTTGCTACCAGACCTACTCAGAAAAGAAGGTAAAATATTCATGAGTGTTGGTGCTATGGCAAAGTTGGCCACTTTGACTTAGATTGTTGGCACAATCTTAATATGCCCAGAGTAAAAGTTAGTCTTCGTGTTAGAAAATCTCCTAGAATACAAGTTCATTTTCAGGCTAATCAGAACCTAGGACCAAATAAATATTGGGGTCCTAAGGTAAATTAAATAAAGTTTTATAGGTTAGTCCAAGTGACCATACCCCTATATTGTACTTTGATAGTGGTTTTTCCAGGAACATGACTGGAACAAGGAGTAATCTAAAGGAGTACACTCTAGTAAAGGATGGACCCAAAGTAATCTATGGTGGTTCTGAGAGAGGAGTGACAAGAGGCTATGTTAAGATTTCCAATTGAATAATCACCATCTCAAAAGTGACTTATGTTGAAGGGTTGCAACAAAACCTGATAAGCATAAGCCAACTTTGTGATCTTGGCTATGTCATTGCATTCCACATGGATGAGTGCCAAATTAAGATGTCAAGTGACCAAGAGGTCATCTTGACATACACTAGGAGTGGAAATGTTTATTTCCTAAGCTTTCTATGTCTAAATAAAACTCCCCTATATGTCTAGTTGCAAATGAGATAGTCTCATACTGTGTATAATGACACAATTGACTAGCTCATTTGAATTATAAGACCATTGTCAAGCTCTTTAGTGAAAATCTTGTTAGGAATGGTCTCAAGATGAAATGCACTAAGGAAGGCATTTGCTAAACATATGAAAAGGACAAGCAGACCAAAATTTCCTTCAAAAGCATTGGGACCAAAGACTCTGTGTGGTGTTTATACCTCCTGCATATGGACTTGTTTGGTCCTATGATAGTTCATAGTCTAGGTGGGAAAGTCTACACCCTTGTGGTTGTTGATGACTTCTCTAGGTTTTCTTTCGTAAGAAAAAGTCTGAAACCCTTGATGTCTTCAGTACTTTTGTCAAGCAGATTGAGAATGTGTTAGAATGTACTGTGGTAAAAATCAAAAGTTGTAACATCCCTCAGACTTTAAGACCCCCCGGATGGTTTTGTCATGACTGGGTCATGAAAAAACCCTAGGAAGCACTAAAAGGCCTAATGACCTCTAATATAATACCCTAAAAAGTACAGGCCAAGAGGACCGAGCGGGACGGAAACTTGGGCTGGATGGAAATCATCAAGCAGAGCTTGACGAAATTGTCGAGCAGAGCTCGACAAAATCGTCGAGCAGTGCTCTATGAAATTGTCGAGCAGATCTCGACAAAATCGTCTAGCAGAGCTCGACGAAAGCATCGAGCTGAGCTCGATAATCTGCTCGACGAAATCATTGAGCAGCGCTCGACGAAATCATCGAGCAGCGCTCGACGAAATCGTCAAGTAGATCTCGACGAAAGCCTCGAGTAGATCTCGACGAAAGCCTCGAGCAGAGCTCGACGAAAGCCTCGAGCAGAGCTCAACGAAAGCCTCGAGAAGAGCTCGACGAAAGCCTCGAGCAAGGCCCGATGAAAGCCTCGAGCAGAGCTCGACGAATGCCTCGAGCAAGGCTAAGCGGAGTTTGACGAATGGAATTGCCATGGAGGCTCCATAACTCCCACTTTTATGGGGCTTTTATTCCTCTGTGGGAGAGGAGGAGTTTTTGGAGGTGGTCAGCCATTAATTTTGTTCCGCCCCCTAAATTTGGTTGAAACCGAAGTGGTGGATTTAATGGCCATTAATAGAGTTTAATGACATTTAGGAGTTAAAGCCTCCTCTCACAAATTCCCTCTTTAAGGACCTTCACCAGAGCAAGGGCAAGCATTTTCCCCCGATTACTTTTCAATTCCATTGAGGTTTGTGTAAAAGTTGCAGAAGAGGCTGAAGCTCGGTGACCGGAATGGTGAGAAGGCAAATCGCATGTCTTCAGGCCGCAAATCAGGTCCTCCTCTACTCCTTCATGGGTTAGATCTTAGGAAAATTTAGAGATAAGAATCGGGCTCAAATGAGCCGATTCCAAGCTTCAAATTCCATGAATTTTGGATTTGGGCTTCCTCTCGAGTTCGCCAGAAATGGCCCCTCCAGCGGCCGTGCCACCGCTCGGTGATAGCCCCCACCTCAACGGAGGTGGTGGTGGTGGTTGCCGGCAAGGGAGGTGGCCGGGTGGCCGGAAAATAAGGTTGGAAATTTTCCCAGGTCGAGTTGATCGGGGCCCTTGGCTGGAGGAAGAAGAAAACCAGCTTCCATTAAATTTTCTTTAAGATCTGTGCTAGATCTAATATATTAAATGTTGAATTATGTATTTTTCTATCATAGTCATTGGGCTGTTTTAAATTAATTAATAAAAATACCTAGGGGCCTATTCAGGAAAAGTGGTCTACATGAAAGTTATAGCCCTATGAGTCTAGCTTAATTTAAAATTTGTTTGAACTAATTTGGAGTTCAAGTCAAACAACAACACTCATTTTGGTGAGGTCTATACCTATGCTAGGTCAGAGATTGTTTTGAGTGCCTATACCTAAAACATATCCAAAATGGAAATTTTTGGAAAACCGTTTCCTAATGTTTTTGTAGAAATTTAATAATCCATGTATAAATTATTTAAGGGATCTAATGACCTCTAAACCCACCAAGCTTTTGGTGTCTGACTCTTAGGGTCTTGGTATGACCATGATAAAAATCTCAGCCCAATTGGGTTAGATTTGAATAGGTTTTTGTGAGACCAAAGTGTGGCCCTTAAAGGGTTAATTAGGGCCAGAGTGAGCTTTGGGCATGGAGGGTCCAATTCTCACCCAAATGGGTTGGGACTTTGTCCAGATCCCCATGGTAAGTTTAAACACCCTCACATGGAGTTTGGGGTGGATTAGGGTGGATTTGCCCTAGAACCCTAGTTCAAACCCTAAGGTTTGACATTGGGGGTTTGTGAAGGACATGGAGTTATATGTCCTTGCATGGACTTGGTGTTCAGTCAAGGTGATCTTAGGGTGGTGAAATGCCCTAGGAAGGAATTTGGTGACATTTAGACTTAGGTACCCAACTTAAACAAAATAGAGATAGTTTAGGCCTATACTTTTATGAAAATTTAGGAGGGTCATATGATCTTGGATTTTCATGGGAATTTTTTAGGAGTAATTTTATAGTGCTATTGATCCCTGAAATTTATTATAAGATGAATAGAAAACAATAGCTCATACTTATAGGTATAATATCCACCTTGCCCTTTTTGATTATTTTGAAGGAACCATAGTTAGATTAACTTAGAATGATATGAAACTCTGACAAGGTTAATTAAATATTATTTAGAGGCACTATTAAATTATTTGGATCATTTGAGAATTTTCTCTTAGTACTTGATGTGTAAAGTAAACTAGTGCACCATATTTTGATAAATAAATAATAAATTGTATACCTTGATGTAAAGTTTTGATACTTGGACAGCGAATCTTTTAGGGCATAATAAAGCCTAGTAAAATTATCACATTTCATTTGGATGAGTTTATAAGAATGTTTCTTCACAAAGTGCACTTTTATGGAATTATTTGATATATTTTTATGCATGGTTCACTTACCTTGGAGTTGCCTGAAACTTAGTCAGTAGTGTTTTATGATTATTATAAGGCTCTGGTAATTTTTATATAATTTTTGGACTATAATTTATGGTTTTCTTTTCATTAACTCTAATTATTTGGATCAACTTTAATTAATTATTTAGAGGTTATCACATTTATGAAAATATGTGAAATTTAGAATTCACTGATATTTATCTATCATACACTGTTCATAAATTTTGGGTGGCCATAACTTAAGTAAATCTAGTACTTGATGTTCAAAATTACCAATGGCCTAACTTTTTGGGAAAAATTAATTAGGATAATTACAAGTTTATGGATTTAGGCTAAATGTGTAATGATAGACCCACAATAATTATCTTAGGGCATTTGGATGAAAATTTGGAGTACCTCCTATCATGTTCATCATATAGCTTAGGTTGGTCTGCATTTAGCAAAATTGCGGAAATTGTGATAACTTGGGATATGGACATAGGGAGTTGGGGAGTAATGTGTGATGATTTAGTAAGATGAAAAAGTGAGCTTCATTAAGAGTCATGATGAGGGAAATGTTGGGTTGGCTAGTGTTAGTGGTGCTCGGGATCGACGAAAAATCGTCTTTCCTATGGAGAGAAAGAGAGTTAAAATACACTAGGGTTAGATCCAATATAATATAAAAAGGGATCGGGAATCTGGGTAATAACCAATAATAGTAAGTGTCTTGCGAAAGGGAACGATGGGCTTCAGCTACCATCTTATATCCTAGTTCCCTTTGAGAACCCTTCACCGGGTATGCCGGGGCAGTCCTGGGCTAACCTAAACTGTAGGAATAATCAATGTTAAAGAGCAATTAGTATAACTAGTGATTCACCTTCACACACCTCGTTGACACGGGAGGTTAGTTTGTATGGTTATCCGAGCGGTAAGCTCGTTGTTTTTTGTGATGGGCAGGTCAGCCCGGCGAGCCGATGACTCAGTAGATAATTGTGACAGACGGGATAGTTTGGGGAGCTTTGGCTCGATGGGAAAAATATAATAATATTGCCTGTGCATAAGATAAAAGGTTGTGGGTCTTCGGTATTAGAGAATCGCCACACCGACACCAATACGTTGACTCGGTAAGTGTGGTTTAGCACTTGGCCAAATAAAGTCCGTTGCGTAGCCGGCACGAGTACGCAGGAGCTCCGCTTAGTGCACCAGCATCGAGGTATACGATAGGTCTGACTAGTAGTGTTAATACCAATTTAGAGGTGGGAGAGGACCAACCCACCATTTCTGTTTGCCACTACGGAGGTATCCTGGGAGGTTTGGCTATAGAAAGGGGGAACTAAAGGTCTGTGTGCTCAAAGTCGAGTGTGTGTGTTGCACTTGCATGTTCACATCATAACATACTTGCATGATATAACATCATCATTGTATATAACCCCTGACACCTATTATATAAATTGGTATGGGACACTTTATACTATAGGCTTTGCAAAATGACCCATTGGTCTATAGGTTTGTGTAGGCATTTCTATAGGTCATGGTTACTTACTTTACCTTCTCATACTATATTTTCTCGCTTGTTCCTGTGTATACTTATGCTGCTTACCTTCTACTGCTTACATATACTTGCTCTATTTATGAACTCATGATAGAATAGTTCCGCCGCCACCTGCTTACCTTTGTTACTCTCCACCTTCATTACCTTCCCTTTCCTTTTCGCTGCTCGGTGCTTAGAAGCCATGGGGGAGGGGTGGGGGATGATAGGGCTTAGTATTTTAGACTAACGGTCGTTGACCAAATGATTTTAGGGGATCGTGGAGCCGAAACAGGAGATGCAGTATCAGAGTTTGGTGCGCTTAGAGACGAGACAGTCTTTTACTGGAGTTCAGGCAGCAGGGACAGTGAGTCCCGATCCTTAGTAGATATTATAGATTTGCTTTCGCGTATGAGTGATTTGTAGTGAGTATTTTGCTGTATTGGGCAGGAGCCTTCTTTAGTACTTTGCTTTATCATTTATGTCGACTCTCCCTTCATGGAGTATTATTTACATATATGTGATTTTGGTGGACTAGTTTTGAGTTTCATTTTACTCATGTACTCTTATACTTTTACTCTTATCTTCTGCGATCAGAATGGCTGGTAGAATCGACATTTTGTAGTGACGACCTTCCCGGGTGCGTTGGTGTCACTGAAAAGCGGTAGTTCTGGGCATAAGACCCCTGGTGGATTAAAAGAAAAAAATGGGTTCTTACAAAATGGTATCAAAGCAAACCTCGATTGAAAGAGTAAAAGTTCGGCCACTAACCCTCGGTCACCCCCGCTCGAGCTTAGTTCTGGGACAAACTAATCAGTGGAAGCATGGTATGCCCATATGGGGGATCACATGTAAATATCCACTTTTAACTAGGTTCGGGCCAAATTTCTTTCAATTGGCCTTTATTATGCAGCCCCCGACACATTCTACACCGCAGGGTAGAGCTCAACAAACTCTGAATATTGCACCACCTCCCCTGGATCCTACTCCGTTTCTACAGTCGGAGATAAGGCAGACTTTGACGGCCATTCTGGAGGTCTTCAGGGCCCAGCATTCTCCCGCTCCATAGCCGAACCCGGGGGCCAATTGGTTGAGCATCTTCCGAGGACTCTATCCCAATCTTACATTGGGACGGAGTCGGCCGTACAGACGGAAGAGTGTCTCGATATCATGTTCGAGATGCTGACCGGGATACGGTGCCTGTGGGAGGAGAGGGTACCTCTGGTGGTCTCCTGCTTGGAGTCTCATGCCAAGAGATGGTGGAAGACACTTTTGGATATGATATTTGCAGATCGGGAGGTTGTTGACGTTACTTGGGAGGAGTTCAGGGCCGCACTGTTGGAGCACTTCGTCCCACAGTCAGCAAGAGACGAGCTGGAAGACACGTTCCTTCAGCTAAGGTTGGGAAACAGGACGGTGTTGGAGTACCACTGGGAGTTCAATCACTTAGCCCGGTTTGCGGACTCCTATCAGCTGGATGAAGCAGGGTATACTAAGAGGTTCTATAAGGGCCTTCGAGAGGACCTGAGAGAGGCTCATTTGTTTGTATCCGACAAACCTATACCTCGGATTCTGGAGATGGCAAAGAGGATGGAGGCTGTTTGGCACTGATGAGTCCATATTTTATACTTAATTCCGGACTCATCTAGGCTTATTTTCTTGTCTTTGCACACCGTTTAGCATCATTTGCACTCCTTTTGGTTCGCTATGGTTTTCCATGTCTTGTGCACCTTTTTAGCCTATTTCTTTGCATGTGTGTATTTCCCTTTTGCTGTGCATTATATTTATGTCTGTGACTGCCATGTCGACATCCCGTCCAGTTTTCCTGCAGGTTCTGGGATCGTGTGGGTGTCCGGGTTAGGGCTTTCACACTTTTTGACAAAGGAGCCAGTGGTCGTGCATTTTTACCCACGCACGACCATCGACCTCTTTGGCGCACGATCATTGGTCGTGCGCAGTCTGCCCTCTTTTATGAAAGTTCTGCCCCTGCCATATCGCACGATCACCAGCTATACCGCGCACGATCACTGCTCGTGCGCTGCCGGTCATGCGCAGTCATGACATCTTTTTCCACTTTTCTGCCTCCATATCGCACGATCACGGACCACATCGCGCACGACCACTGGTCGTGCGCCTGTGATCGTGTGCAGTGTTTAATTCTGTTTTCTATAAATAGCGCAGGTCTCGCCCTAAATTGGAGATCCGCGATTTCTTCCGTCGTTTTTCGTCCCCGACGAAGGGTTTTGCCATTTCCCTTCATCCTCCACCTTAGGGAGAGGCTCCGGGCAAGCTTTCAATGCCAAATCATAGCCGGAGCTTCCTCTCAGCCTCCTCCATCATCTCTTGGGCTTATTTCAAGCTTCAACGCCATGGCCATCAAGCAAAGGGAAGCAGAGGTCCGGGGGTGTGCACTTCCCCTGCCCGAGTGCTACAACTGTCATCAGGTAGGGCACATTCGAAGAAACTGCCCCATGAGAGGGGCACCTCTACCAGCACCACAGGCTGCCCTACCCGCTCAGCAGTTTGTAGGCCGAGGCCGTGGAAGAGGACGTGGTTTCCAGGCTGGAGATCGGAGGCTAGAGAGGGAGCCGGTGTATGCTCTAGACTTGGCTCCACCTCGGGACCCGTGCAGGGTGATTGCAGGTATGCTATTAATTTTATGTTGTTATTTACTTTTGGAATATTTGAAACAACAAACAACAGTATCGTACTAGGAAAGAAAACCATTGGTTCAGTTACCTAACCACATCTGAATAAACAGGAATTGTCATGGTGCGCGGCAAACCTGCCCACACCTTGGTGGCTGCGGGGGCGTCACACAACTTCATCTCCGAGGAGTTTGTAAAGGGACTGGAGGGAGTAAGACACTATTTGGGAGTCGCTAGGAGGGTGACTCCCCAATGGGACGGAGGTCTTAGCTACTGCTAAGTGCCTCCTAAGGGTGACTATTGATGGACTGACGCTCGAGGCCCCAGCTACGGTCTTGAGGATGCCGGACTTCGACTTG
Source organism: Platanthera zijinensis (assembly GCA_039513925.1). Taxonomy (NCBI): domain Eukaryota; kingdom Viridiplantae; phylum Streptophyta; class Magnoliopsida; order Asparagales; family Orchidaceae; genus Platanthera; species Platanthera zijinensis. The sequence continues at coordinate 52,510,492 of CM077091.1, forward strand.
GTTCTGGGCATGACATGGATTACTTGGAACCATGCCCTGATAGATTGCCTAACAAAGAAGGTTGTACTGAGTTACGACGACACCTTCACGACCTTCGAAGGTATTACTCCCATCTCTCGTAGGATGTTATCTTCTATTCAAGCCATCAAGGCCCACATGCAGGGAGATGAGGTATATCAGGTGTTCTTTGAGATGGTCGAGGTCAAGACGGTGGTTTCTGATATATAGGTGATGCGGGACTTTGTTGATGTGTTCCAAAAAAAGCTACCAGGATTGCCGCCGCATATTGAGAAAGATTTCCAGATTAAGTTGGTGCCTGGAGCTAAGCCGGTGTCTAGGGTTCCCTATCGGATGACTCCAAAGGATCTAGTGGAGTTTAGGAGTCAGTTGAAGGAACTGGTGGAGGCTAGATTCGTTAGGATGAGTTCCTCGCCTTACGAAGCACCAATCTTGTTCCTAAAGAAGAAGGATGGGACCCTCATGTTGTGCATCGATTATCATGCACAAAATCGGTTGATAGTCCATAATACATATCCATTGCCAAGGATCGATGAGTTATTCGATCAGCTAGAGGGAGCAAATTGGTTCTCGAAGCAAAGTCTGAGGTCGGGATACTATTAGTTACGGATTCAGGAAGAAGACATAGTGAAGATGTCGTTTAACAGTACATATGGCCTGTACGAGTTTATTTTGATGACCTTTGGGCTCACGAATGCCCCATCGGCATTCATTAGCTTGATGAACCGGATGTTCGAGCCATACCTTGATATGTTTGTCATTGTGTTCATAGAGGATATCCTTATTTATTCGAGGATGAAGGAAGAGCATGCACAACATCTGGCCTTAACTCTAGAGAAGCTCAGGGAGCATCAGTTGTATGCCAAGTTCAGCAAATGCCGGTTTTGGCTGTTGGAGTAGGCCACATTATCAGTGGAGCAGGAATGATAGTGGATCGTACGAAGATTCAAGCAGTGCGAGACTAGCCTCAGTTGAAGACGACAACGGATGTCCGAACTTTTCTGGGATTGGTCGGGTATTACCGGAAGTTTGTGCAGGGATTCTCTCAGATAGCCCTTCCACTCACTTCCTTGATGAAGGACATTCCATTCATTTGGACACTGCGGTGTGAGGCAGCCTTCCAGGGGTGAAGGGTCGTCTTACATTAGCCCCTATCCTCACTCTTCCGTCTGGGAAGGAGGGCTTCCAGGTGTACACTGATGTGTCATTTTAGGGGATGGGCATTGTACTGATGCAGCATGGACATATGATACCATACGTCTCCCGCCAGCTGAAGAAGCACGAGCAGAACTACCCTGTGCATGACTTAGAGATGGGAGCAGTGGTGTTTGCTCTAAATATTTGGCGGCATTACCTTTATGGGGTGCACTGCGAAATATTTTCGGATCAAAAGAATCTGAAATATGTCGATATGCAGGAGTTGAACATCCGCCAGAGAAGATGGGTGGAGTTTCTATCTGATTTTGAGTACACGATACACTATCACCCTGGGAAGGCGAACGTGGTGGCAGACGCACTGAGCCGGAGGGCTACCACTTTAGGAGCAGATCCCTAGTTGATGTATATGGAGCTGGTACGGATGATAGAGGATATACAGATTACTTTGGTGTCCTCGGACGACTCAGAGCTTTATGCAGAGTATCTGGCCGCCATGAGCACTACCGATGATATTCGAGATCGCATCAGGGATGAGTAGAGGAGGGATGACAAGCTGGAGCAAGTATTCAGGACCTTGGAGGCAGGCACGGCTAGGGAGTATGCAGAGAGAGATGGACTGATATGCTTTAGAGGACGGGTGTACATACCGGCTGGGGGCAGGATTCGGGAGGACATCATGACCGAGGCTCACTACTGCAGGTACTCGGTCCACCCGGGCATCACTAAGATGACAGCCTATAACGTCCCAATTCGCGCTAGGCCCCTCGCACGAGTTTTGAGTCAAGAGACTTGACTCGTGCTCGGGACTCACTGGCAAAAGGTGTCAAGTGCGTGGAATGGAGTGTAGGGTTGAGTGACACCCAACGGATCGAAAGGAAATTGCCTAAGGGAAAATCGACGAGAATGGGAGTTGATACATGCCGATCGACGGGTATCGGGAATGATACTCGCCGATCGACGGGTATCAGGAATGATACTCGCCGATTCGACGGGTATCGATGGTCGATACCCGCCGGATCCAAAACTATAGATTGGGAATTAGGTTAAGTAAAAGCCACGAGAATGCCCGGCGATTCTCGCCGATCGACGAGAATGCCCGGCGATTCTCGCCGATCGACGAGAATGCCTGGCGATTCTCGCCGATCGTCGAGAATGCCCGGTGATACCCACCGATCGTCGAGTATCGCTGACAGATACTCAACGCACTCAACGATAGAATTTACGATAAGTGGGCTAAGTGAAATTCGCCGGGTATCATTGGTGATACCCGACGAATTCATCGAGAATGCCCGACGATTCTCGCCGATCGTCGAGAATGACGGTTGATTCCCGTCGAATTTGACTTGTGCGTTTTCTTCGCCCAGGCAGATTCGCCGTCTTGTACAGGTGGACCGAACTAGACTTCGGGATTCGTGCTGATGATGATTCCTTGGACCGGGTCACTTCCATATGACCCATTAGGGGCGGTCCAATGGGGCGTTGACACATGGCGGAAGGACTTAACCTAATACATCGGTTTATAAGAGGAGATAAAGCCAAACCCTAGCCGATCGTTCTTGCCGCCATCGTAGACCTCGCGAAACCGTCGGAGCCAAGGGAAGCAGTCGGAGTTCCTTGAGGCGGCCTTCTCTCTCTCTCTTCTCTCTCTCTCTCTCTTTCCTTTGCCGTGAAGAACAATTGCACTAAGCAAGGGATGCCGCAAAGAAGAATGACTAGATCCATGGCCGAAAATGGTGTCACCGCTGGAAACGAGGTGAGCTTCCTCCCCTCTCCCTTGGTGCTAGATCTGTAGTTAATATTCTAGGAGAGATATCTACTCCTTAGAGTCTTGATGGTGAGGAGGAGATTTCTTAGGGAAAAGCCATGTCTAGGTCGTCTTCTAGGCTTAGTTCCCTCCAACCTCTTCATTCTTCAAAGTGGAGATGAGAGAGTGATTCGTGGAGATATATGGCTTCTTGAGGGTGAATAAGGGTGGACGATTTTCTGGAGGAGATTTTGGGAGTTTGGTGTAAGGAGGAAGACGAACGGATGTCGTTCATCTTGCCTTAAGATGCGTGCAGAAATCTGTTTTTTGCACGCAGCGACCTTCGTTGCCAATTTCGGGGGTGTTCTGGTCATATCTGGGTTTTCGACTAAACATGAAAGTCGTAGCCCTCGAAATTATATTTCCAACAAGTGGTTGCACGTTTCTAGGCGATACCTGTAGCCACGGGAAAGTCTATTCGAATCTGCTGCAATTGGGGGAAATTCCACCCAGGAAATCTGTATCCTGTACGCAGCAGGCTTCGAGTGAATTTCGTGTGTGATGCGATCAAATCTGGGCTTTCGACTAAACACGAAAGTTGTAGCCCTTGAAATTATCTTTCCAACGAGTGGTTACACACACTCTTTGGATTTCTGAATCCTCGGGAATCCTTGGTCGAAGTTGCTGCCCAGATTAAGGCTGCACCTAAATTCTGGGCTGTGTAACGTGGAATGCGATGTGGTGGAATTTAATGTTGAGATCAAACTCGAGGCTTGGGTGGACTCTTTTGACATAATCATCATAGTGACGCGATAAGTTGAGGTTATAAATCTAAATTCATATAATGAGTTGTGGACAAGTTTAATTGAAGGAAAGAACCTGATATAATTGGGTAGATATAATTGGATAAATATATAAATGATTTAACTATGGCCTTGATATATGTTGGATTGATAAAAGGGAATTAGTAATCCAATGCTTAGAGTGTCATCTCCCTACGGGTAGCATTGTGTAAGTAACAAGTGCAGTGTTGACTGTCACTAGTTGGAATGAGATTGAGATGAGTAAGGTTGGACGGTTGGGCTTGGCACTCAGTGTTCATGTCCCGAGGCTCCTTTCGCTTTTGATGGATGGTTGGGCTTGGTACTCGGTGTTCACGTCCCGAGGCTCCTTCCATTCCACGATATTGTGAAATTGCATGTGGTGTGAGTCGACACGTGGTGTCATAATCCCGGGTTAAGGATAGTGTGGCAGGTCTACGGGCTCGCCAATCGTCACACCGATGGGAGTTGACAGCATGACCTTGGGCGGTTGGGCTTGGTCCTCGGTGTTCATGTCCCGAGGCTCCTTCCGTGCCAAGTGAATGGTTAGGCTTGGTACTCATGTTCATTTTCGAGTCTCCTTCCGTGTCACGCATAGGCCAGTTCGGGGCTAGGATCTTGGTGCTCATTTACCCAAGAGAACCCGCTGAGCCGTAGTATGCATGTGAGCTCCGCTGTTGTGTTCTTTGCATTGAGGCGTACGGAGGCCTAGGAAAGGTAGTGTGGAGACCAGCCTAGTAGTGGAGATGACCGCTCTACTATCACCGTTTGTCCACGACGGTTGACGCCTGAGAGGTTAGCTACCTGCTCGAATAGTGGGAACTATAAGTCTGTGTCGACATAGCGATTGCATGTGCTTGATCATGGGTGTGTCATTGCATTGCATTTATAGCATTGCACTTCATTGCATACACAAGACCCTCATCGTATTAGTTTGTATGAGCACTCCTATACGATGAGTTACTTATTGCTGAACGACCCTCAACTTATATGCTTGTATGGGCATCCATATAAGTTGAGTTACTTACTATTATAACATTATACTCTCTTGGTGCTGTAGATGGTAGAATTGTAGAATAAGAGCTTGTACATTTATACACTACTTTTATTGCTACCTATGTTTTGTATACTTACTTCACCCGCTTGTACTACTGTTTTATATATATTGTACCTGTTCCTTTCTCCGCCCGGTGCTGAGGAGTTGCCGGGGGAGCGGATGTGAAGCCACTTAGTCTCTATGACTAACGGTTGCTACGTCTTCCTTTTTAGGAGGAAACCCCACAGGTGGAGCAACAGGATATGCAGCTGGACAACCAAGCCAGGATGACAGGGCCTGAAGGGACGGTACCGTCGCTACTGTCGGTTACAGATGTGAGTGAGAGAGATTTTGTTGTAGCCCTTCGGGGCAATTATATTTACGTACTCTTATTATGTAGAAGCTTGTTTAGCTTCTATTTTGCTATATTTATGGACTTATGCTTGGTGTGGATTGACTTTCTTTTATTATTATGGTTGGGTTGGCAGTTTATATGTTGATATTGGTTGAAGCCGGCAGGATAGGCGTCTTGTGGTACAGGCTGACCCGAGTGTTAGTGTTACCGCAAGGCGGCTGTTCTGGGCATAAGACCCCTCTCGTGTCATGTCTTGAGTTCCGGGAGGGGGGTTTTACAAATGGTATCAGCTTGCTACGATCCTCTAAGGAGAAATTCACATAATAATGGTGCCACCCTCGTTTGATTAGTCAGTTTGGGACAAACTGACTTAGCAGAAGCAGTGGTGTGCTCATATGTAATTCACACTAAGTTTGTCCATCTTTAACCTTAGATTAGCCAACCTATCCTTAGGTTTGTACCCTATGTGTAGATCCCAGTACATGCTGAGCCAGTGGGGGGCACCCCCGCCCCGTCCGTACCTACACAATTCCAACAATCAGAGCTGGGGCAGATGCTGACAGCTATTTTGGACGCCTTTAGGTCCCAATCTCAGCAGGCACCTGTACAACAACAGGGTCCGGGATCTAGTTGGTTAAGCATTTTCCGAGCTCTCTCCCCTCCCGCTTATATTGGGACAGAGTCGGCGGTGCGTACGGAAGAGTGGCTCGACACTATACAAGAATTGTTGGCAGGAATAAGATGTCCAAACAATATGGCGGTGACCCTTGTGGTGACACTCTTAGAACTGCACGCCAAAAGGTGGTGGAAGTCTCTCATGGGCTCCACTTTTCGTGGAAGAGTGTACATGGACATTAGTTAGAGCGAATTCTCTAAAGCCTTTTTAGAGCATTTAATCCCCTCGGCCGCTCGGAATGGTCTTGAAGAGAGATTTTTGCAACTAAAGCAAGGTTCCATGTCGGTGACAGAGTACCAACGGGAGTTTCAGCATTTGGCTAGATTCGCTGACTCCTATGAGTTGGATGATAGAGGGTACGCCAAACGATTCTACAAAGGCTTGAGGGATCCCTTAAGGAAAGACCTTTTGTTTATAACGGACGCTAGTCTGCCGGAGATTATCGATATGGCGAAGAGATTGGAAGCGGACCACTTGGGAAGTGGTAAGAGGCCAGCAGAGGGCGTGATGGAAGCCGTCCCCAGCAACAGAAGGAGATTTGACAATAGAAGAGGAAGAGGATATCGGAGGGGTGGCGGGCGTTTCCCCCAGAACTTTAGAGAAGAGCGCCCAGTTCCGCAACCGCCAGTATTACCTCCACCTCAACAATTTCAGCAATACGGAGGAAGGCAGGAATGTGTGTGCTTTGAATGCAATCAACTGGGCCACATTCGACGCTACTGCCCGCAACTGTTTGGAGATGCGCCTTTTTCTCTCCCTTTAGTAGCCCCATGGGAGAGAGGGTATGCGCGTGGTCGAGGACGAGGACCACGAGGAAGAAACCTCGAACCCGCTCGAGATCAGATGTATGCCTTGGACATGACTCAAGAGAGGAATCCTCAAGAGATGATCGCAGGTACGATTTGAATTAGCCATTTTGCTTCCATTAATATCCTCTAGTTGCTTAAGATATACTAGATGTCTAGCTTGAGTATTATTAAATGACACTTAGGCACCGTGATGCTCGGCGGGAAACCAGCTTATACGTTATTTGACACCGGTGCCTCACATTCTTTAGTGTCTGAAGACTTCATCAAGGACATACACGGAGTGCAATATTTCAATGGTATTGCTCGAAGAGTAAGCCTCCCAGACGGATCTGAGATGATGGCAACCACGAAGTGTGAGTTGGAGATAACCATTGGGGGAAATACCTTTGATACCCCCGCCACAATTTTGAGAATACCAGAATTCGACCTCATTCTGGGCATGGCATGGCTGGATTGGCACCATGCAAGAATCGACTGCGCGAAGAAGCACATCTATGTGAGACATGGGGAAACTTATGTAGTCTTACAAGGTATAAATTTCGCACCACGAATATTGTTATCCTCAATCCAAACCTTGAAAGCTCATATGAGAGGGGATGAAGTCTACATGATATGTTTCGAACTAAAGGAGATGAAGGTAGATGTGAAGGATGTGCGGGTAGCACGGGACTTCCCTAATGTATTTCCTGAAAAATTGTCAGGGTTACCCCCGCATAGAGAAGTGGATTTTCAGATTAAGCTTGTATCAGGAGCTAAGCCCGTCTCCAGGACCCCTTATCGAATGGCCCAAAAAGAACTCGTGGAGTTTATAGTTCAACTGTAGGAGTGGGTGGAATAAGGGTTTGTTCGCCCCAGCTCATCACCTTGGGGAGCCCCTGTTCTATTCGTCAAGAAGAAAGATGGAACCCTGCGTTTATGTATAGACTATCGAGAGCTCAACCGACTGACGGTACGGAACACCTATCCGTTACCTCGGATCGATGAGTTGTTCGACCAACTGGTGGGAGCGCATTGGTTCTCCAAGCTAGATTTGCGCTCGGGGTATTAACAATTGAGAATACAAGAGGGTGATATTCCGAAAATGGCTTTCAGCTCAAGGTACGGCTTATATGAGTTCACAGTGATGCCGTTTGGGCTCACAAATGCCCCATCAGCTTTCATGAGCTTGATGAATAAAGTGTTTGAGCCCTATCTGGACGTCTTCGTCATTGTGTTCATTGACGACATCTTAGTCTACTCGAAGACGGAGGAGGAACATGCCGGGCATTTGGCCTTAGTTCTGGAAAAGTTAAAAGAGCACCCCCTGTTCTCCAAGTTTAGCAAGTGTGAATTCTGGCTTAGGGAAGTGGATTTCTTGGGTCATGTAATCAGTGGGGCTTAACTAGCTGTGGATCCGGCCAAGGTGCGTGCCGTGAAGGAGTGGTCGCCCTTGAAGTTGGCGGCCGATGTGAGGAGTTTTCTGGGACTTGCTAGATACTACCGCAAGTTCGTAAAAGGATTCTCCAAGATTGCCCTCCCGCTTACTTCTTTGACAAAGAAAGGTGTGCCATTTGAGTGGACACTCCAGTGTGAAGCGGCATTCCAGGAATTGAAGGATAGACTTACCTCCGCCCCCATCCTTGTCCTTCCATCTGGGAAGGAAGGATTCCAAGTTTACACGGACGCGTCTTATCAGGGGTTGGGAGCGGTGTTGATGCAGCACGGGCACGTAATTGCTTATGCTTCAAGATAATTGAAGAAGCATGAAATCAATTACCCGGCGTATGATTTGGAGCTAGGAGCGGTGGTGTTCGCCTTGAAGGTATGGAGGCATTATCTATACGGTGTTCACTGCGAAATCTTCTCAGATCATAAAAATTTGAAGTACGTCCATACCCAGGAGGAATTGAACTTAAGACAACGGCAATGGTTAGAGTTTCTATGCGACTATGAGTTCACCTTGAACTAGTACCCCGGAAAAGAGAACTCGGTAGCCGATGCGTTGAGTAGGAAAGTATCCGGCTCGAGCCCAGAGTCTCGGTTGATGAGCATGGAGTTAGCACAGATGATCGAGGAGATGGACATCACCTTAATATTTAAGGCTTCTTCGGAATATACGGAGTACCTGTCCAGCATGAGCATAGTTTGTGATATCCGGGACCGGATCCGAGTGGAGCAAGGATTGGATGCGGCTTTGGCCCCGACAATAAAGTTAATCGAAGACGGGACTACAAACGAGTACACACTAAAGGACGGCCTCGTTTACTTTCGCGGCCTGCTCTACATTCCCAAAGGAGGTAGAATCCGGGAGGATATTATGATAGAAGCACATTGCTCTCAATATTTCGTGCACCCGGGAATTTCAAAGATGTACGTCGGCTTATGGAAGACGATGTGTTGGCCAGGAATGAAGAAGTGTTGGGTATATTGGAAAATGTGTACCTGATTTGAAGAAGACTAACTTAGCATAATGATATACATCAAGGTGTATTTGATGTTGTTTAAGTTGAATATGTGCAGGTTAAAAGGATGGAAAAAATTTCTAATGTCCATGTGTCGACACCAGAAGAAGATGTGTCGACACTTCAGGAAGATTGTGTCGACACTTGAAGAAGGCTGTGTCAACACAGAGATAATGTATCGACATCAAATGTGTCGACACCAGGAGGCAGTGTCGACACACACAAGATTATAGTCGACATCAACTGTGTCGACACCGGGCGGCAGTGTCGACACACACAAGATTATAATCGACATCAACTATGTCTACACCAGGAGGCTGTGTCGACACACATAGGCAGAAGTCAACAACAGCTAAGTCGACACTTAGAGACTTGTGTCGACACATAGCAGAATCAATAATAAGTCTGTGGCTGAAGTAATTGTGTCGACATACAACTATCTGTGTCGACACATTCTCAAAAAGTTGTGTCAAGAAGTTGTGTCGACATCAAGACATATGTGTCGACATCACAAAGGATTGTGTCGACACTCAATTAAATTGTGTCGACACATTTTAACAATTGTCTCGACACATATTGACAGTTTGTCTCAACACTTTCTGGCAGAAACAAAGACTCCTTGGCAGTTTGAAGAATTGACAGCTGTGGGTCTCTATAGGTTAACTGACGTGATTGACACAGACAGAAGTTTGTTAGGAACCGGACCAGCCGGTTACCAGGAATGAAGGCTATAAATAGACGGATAGTGTCTGAAAGAAAACATACAACTGAAAACTGAACACTGAATAACAAGTAAAAATAAGAAGAAGATCTTTGCAGATCTAAGAAGATATTCTGATTGAACTATCAGAATCTGTCTAAGTAGAATTCAGTCAAGAATTCTGAAGTATCTTCAAGGGACATGGATAGAGAGAGATCCAGTCAAAAGAAGGCAAGAAGAAAGCTGTCTCAGATTTCAAAGGAAACAGATTCTGAACTTATCTGTCAAGAAGATTCAGATTCAAATTCTGAAATCTAAGGATAAAGCTGCTGATCAGTTTATTTCAAAGAAGATCAACTCAACAAAGTTCAGATTCAAGAAGCTTTGAAGAAAGCTAAGTTCCAGTTGATTTTATCCATCTGGTTTATCAAGAAGCTGATCAAGAACACTGTCTTGTTCCATCTCTCTCACCAGGAGCAAGATAAAAATATATTTTACTCAAATCTTGTAGGATCTTTTAATAGATCTGAGTTGTAAGCCTAATTTATAAAGGCTGAGTGTAGGAGAGATAATCTCTGAGTTGTAGGTCTTGAATAAAGACTGAGGTAAGGCTAAATTTCCTGAGCTGTAGGAGTGTGGTATCACTCTGAGTTGTAGGAATCCATTTTGGATTCTGAGCTGTAGGATCTGAGGATCTGAGATAAAGAAAGGAGTTTGGCTGAATCTAGCACACTGTTAGATAGGCGAAGGGGGAAAGTGGATGTACCCAGATCTTGGGAAACCACTATACATACTTGTTGCAATCTGTGATGTGTAGTTATAGATTGTGTGATTGTGATTGCTAAAGTAGCTGCAGAACTCATAGAAAATAGTCTTTAATTACTTAATCAGTCTGCCTTAAGTTTGAAAAGAAAAAAAGAACCTATTCACCCCCCCCCCCTCTAGGTGTCTAGGTAATCTTGAAAGTAAAACTATCAAGTGGTATCAGAGGGAGGTTGCTCAATGTAAGACTTAACAGTCTAAGTTAGATCTAAAGGCAGAATCAAGAATCAAGAAAATGGGTTCAGGTGAGAATCACAAGGAGTTGGGATCTATGAAGCTTCCCATCTGCAGAAAAGAAATCTTTGGAATCTGGAAGGAAAAGTTTAGGCTATTTATGGAGGCCTCAGACCTAAGAATTTATATCACAGTGAAAGAAGGTCCATACATTCCAATGAAGATTTCTGTATTAGATGCAAATCAGGAAACTCCTAAGGATTTTTCAAAAATGACAAAGGAGGAAATCATCTTAGCCACTATGGACAAGAGAGCTCAAAATATCATAGTAAGTGCAATAGATGATTCCACCTTCCAAAATCTGATACATTGCAAGACCTCCAAAGAGATGTGGGACACCTTGATTGTCTATATGGAAGGATCTGAAGAAGTAAGACAAGACAGAAAATCAATGCTCAACCAAGAATATAAGAGCTTCAGACAAGGAAAGTCTGATAGCATAACTGAGTGTTATAAGAAATTCTATAGGATTGTGAATGAACTAATGTCCTATGGAAGAGTCTTCAGTACATATTAGCTGAATGACAAGTTTCTCAGATCTTTAACAAAGGATTGGGATACCAAAATATGTGCCATTAGAGAAGTGGCCAAGTTAGCTGATATTTCTCCTCCAACCTTGTTTGGAAAATTACTTTCATATAAAATGCAATTGATGGCTTGGAAGGAGGAAGAAAGAAGTACAAAAGGTGAGCATAGATCTGTGGCTTTCAAAGTTGAAGCCACTAGAAAGAAAGGGAGGATGTCTTCATCTCCTCTCAAGGAAGCTACAGAAGAAATAACAGAAAATTCAGATAGTCAAAAATCAGGGAGCAGTGAATCAGATACTGACTTTGCTGCCTTTACAAGACAGTTTCAAAAGTTCTTGAAAAAGAAGTAGTGGAAGTCCAGGCCCTCCACAACACAGCCAGTAGATGAGTACTATCTGAAGAGAAAATCCTCAAGAAATGAGAGAAACAGAACTAAGCCCAGCAAAGCCATAACTTCTAAGATTGTTTGTTATTGCTGCAATAAGACTGGACATATGGTAGCTGAATGTCCAGAAAAGAGAAAGGAGTCAGTAGACAGAAAAAGGACTCAACACAAGGGCAAGAAGGAGAAATCTTTTGTTGCAAAGAAGGATAAGAGTCTTTCAGATAAGTCCTCATCAGAGTCAGAATCTGAAGCAGAAGCATACATAGGATTGTATGCAGCCAATGAAGAAGAGGAATTTCTGCAACTGATGGATTCCATTCATGATCAAGAAGACAAGGAATGCATGGGTCTGATGGCTGAGTTAGAAGATAACCAATGCCAGGATCAGTCTGGTCCTAGTAAGGTACAAAAGGTTTCTAGTTCTTCTGATTTTAGTACTGGTTCAGAGTCCGATTCATCTACATCAAGTGATGTGAATGGATCTGAATCTGAAGGTGATATTCATCAATTGATGGATGAATATAGGGACTTGTTGCAGCCTCTTAAGAAAAGCAAGAACCTAGTAAAAACTCAGGCTCAGGAAATTGCTGATCTTAAGGTGGCTGCAACTGTGTTTGAAAAAGTAATGGATCAAAAGTTAAATGAGATTGCCAAACTGAAAAATATAACCTATATTCAGATGGGCACAATCAAATATAACAATGATCAAATTAAGAGTATGGAGGCCAGACTAAGAATAGAGAAAGATTTAGTGGCTAGTTACTCTAAGCCAAAATATGTCTTACCTTTAATAGATGAGTTTGTGGCTCAAAAGGGTAAGGTAGGATTAGGCTTCAAAGGTAACCCCGGGGCTGCCCAATTCAAAAGAAAAGGCAAAGCTCCTGTCTAGCCTCTAAACCTTTCAGTCCCAGTTATGTTTAGAAAGGTGCAAGTGCCTTCTAACAAATATGATCTTGAGAATATTTATGGTCATATTAAGACTAATGTTCAGATAAACAAGGGTGTAAATGCCAATAGGTCTAACCATGTTCGTAAACCTCATGGTTATGAGAAATCTGTGGGTGAAGCTACAGCAGCACCAGCACTGGATAGAAATTCTTCTGTCAAGGGTGTATCAAGACCTAGATATAACAAGTTTGAATGTTGGTGTTGTGGCAAGAGAGGCCATTTTGCCTTAGACTGCTGGCATAACACAAATGCAAGGAAGAACAATAGTCTACCAGTTAGAAGAGCTGCTGGTAGTCATAATATGAATGGTGCTAACCTGAACCAAGGACCCAAGACTTACTTGGGTTCTAAGGGAAAGTAATTCTGTATTGCAGGAAAGTCCAAGTTACCATGCCCCTATATGGTACTTGGACAGTGGATGTTCCAGGCACATGACTGGAACAAAGGGGCTGTTGAAGGAGTACACATCTGTCAAAGATGGACCTAAGGTAATCTTTGGTGGATCTGAAAGAGGAATCATCAAGGGGTTTGGTAACATTTCTTCAAACCAAAATACCATCACCCAAGTGGCTTATGTAAAAGGTTTGAAATATAATCTGATTAGCATAAGTCAGCTGAGTGATCTTGGATATGACATTTCATTTGTTAAGGATGGATGTCATATCAAAAGGTCAAGTGATCAAAAGATCATATTGACTGGGTATAGAAAGAGAAATGTTTATTGTCTTAATTTTGTTTGTGAGAACAAGGCTTCTCCCATCTGTCTTGTAGCTGATGATAATGCATCTCATTGTGTCAAGTGGCACAAGAGGTTGGCTCATCTTAACTACAAGACAATTGGCCAACTCTTCAGCAAAGAGTTAGTGAGGAATGGTCCTCAAGTTAAGTGTATAAAGGAAGGGATATGTTCAGCTTATCAAAAGGGCAAGCAGACAAAATCCTCCTTTCATAGTCTTGAAAACAAGGATTCTGTGAGGTGCTTATACCTCTTATATATGGATCTTTTTTGTCCTATACCAGTTCATAGTCTAGGTAGGAAGGTCTACACTTTTGTGGTTGTAGATGACTATTCTAGATATACATGGGTGTTCTTTCTGAGACCAAAATCAGAAACCCCAAGTGTCTTACTTTGTTTTGTGAAACAAATTCAGAATGAACTAAACAGTACAGTGGTCAAAATCAGAAGTGACCATGGCACTGAATTTCAATCTGAAAGTATGACAAAATTATGTGAAGACTTTGGGATTTTCCAAGAGTTCTCCTCACCTAGAACACCTCAGCAAAATGGTATTGCTGAAAGAAAGAATAGGACATTGATTGAAGCTGGTAGAACTCTATTAAGTGACACCTTTCTTCCAGAATATTTCTGGGCTGAGGCAGTAAACACTGCATGTCATGTGATCAATAGGGCTTCTATCACCAAGTGCCACAAAAAGACTCCCTATGAAATTATGAAAGGTAGAAAACCAAATCTATCCTACTTTAGGATCTTTGGTTGCAAGTGCTATATACTTAACAATGACAAGTTATATCTAACTAAGTTTGCTGCCAAATCCCAAGATGGGATATTTGGTATCAGAGGTAAGTAGAACACCTTTATTATGTGATTCAAAAAGTGCTATTTCTATTGCAAATAATCCTGTTTCACATAGTAGGACTAAGCATATAGAAATAAAATACCATTTTCTTAGAGAACATGTAGAAAAAGAAGACATCTCACTAAAATTTGTTAAGACAGATTATCAAATTGCAGATGTATTTACTAAGCCTCTGGATGAAACAAAATTCAATAGATTTAAAATTGAATTAGGCATGCTAACTATAGATTAGTTTAGCAAAATTTGGCTAAGTAAAACTGTGTTGACTCATTCAGGATTTAAGTGTCGACACAGAGGATTTGTGTCGACAAACTCAGAAAAATGGTGTCGACACAGAGTAGATGTGTCGACACATCAGGGATTTTATGTCGACATTGTCTAAGAGCGACATGTCGACACAACTAGAGTATTGTTGTCGACTTATTCAGAATTTGTGTCGACACATATTGTCTGTGTCGACACAATTTGACTATTTTTGCCCGCCTTTTGATGTTCTTGGCATAAAAGGGTATAAATAGGTCTCAGCCGTATTTTGTCGACACACTCACCAGGGTTTCGAGACAAAAACCTTGTGTGTCGACAATCCTTCTTCTCTCTTTTCTCAAGCTTTCTCAACAATTCAATGGCTCCAAAGATCGAAGATTCTATCAACGAGGGATATGAACTGGTTAGGCATGCGTTCAACGATGCAGCTCCAGAGATTAAGATGGTGGTGTCTCTTCTCATAGATAGTGGTCTTGAATTCCTTGTCTCAGAACCCACCAAGGTCTGGAAGAAGGAAGTTCTTGAATTCTACACCACCGCATCTGTGGACTCTACTGGTATGAAAATTAAATCAACTATTCAGGAAACAAGAGTCAAGGTGACTCAGAAGCGATTAACCAGAATCCTTCATCTTCCAAGGATAAACGATGAAGAGGAGGTTTCAGCCTCACAAACAAGGCAAACACTTCAGTGGTGTGGACTGGATCCCACCATGAAGATTGGTGCTGCCTTCAATCGAAAAGGCATGAATAATCAGGGTAAATTCCTTTCTGAAATTATTGGGAAAGTGGTGCTGTGCAAGACTGGTGGACATGATAGGATCTCTGTCTTCATGTTCAACCTAATGACTAGGATTGTATTTCACATTCCCACCAACTGGTTAGCAGTTGTGTTTGACAAAATCAAGGAGGCAATCAAGAAGCCAAACATGGCTAGAATACTGAGTCCTTACTTAGCTGGAACCATTCCAGAAGTAATGCAACAACTACCAGGCTCCAAGATCAATCATATGAGGAGAATGGATATAAGTTTATTCTCTAGGTGGGATAGAGTTCTATCCAAGGATATGCCTGAAGAATACAGGCAGGAGACAGCTGAGAAGTCTCCAGCTCATCATCACACTGAGCTTGGTACTACAACAATTCAAGTACAGAAAGAACAAATACCTGCACAGGTTCAGGGGGAGCCTAGTACTGCACATTCAGAAGAAGCAGAAAGGATTGACTTATCAGAGGAGATAGATACTGCTAGACTAGATGATCTTATAGAGAGAATCAATGTTCCATCACCTCCTCAAACACCAAAGGAATATACAATGGATGATCTCTTCAAAGAGGCTGTAGACACAGCAGATAAAGATAACACCCAAAGGGTTGAGGGGGAGCAAGCTAGTGAGGAGAGGGTACCAGGTGAAGGTGAACAGGAAGCACATGCTACTAAAACTGAAATCCCTACCTCACAACAAGAAAGAGTTCAGATTGAGAGTTCCTCTGATTCTGGGAATGAAGAAAGTCAAGAGGCAAAGAAAATGAAGCTTATGGTCTTCAAGAGAAGAAGCCATAGCTATAAGAAAGCAATTCAAACAACACCACCCACCTCTTCAGATTTTGATTATGCCAAGTTCTTGGTAACTTTTCAAATGAAAATGGATGAACAAAGACAAGCTTTAGAGAAATATGTTGATGAAAGTCATAAAAATCTTCAGTTTGATCTGGCTCAAGATATAAAGTCTATAAGATTTGAAGTCAATCAACATAAAAGAGAAATGACTGATTGTTTTACAAAAGGGGCACATGCTGTTGTATATCTGGCCCAACAACAAGAGGTAATGAAGAAAGAAATAGATGCTCAATCTATTAATCAAGGATACATTCTTGAAAATCAGAAACGGCTAAATGACAATCTGACAACTGCCAACACAGATATTCTTACTCAATTTCAAACAACCATGACTAAATTGACTGAAGCTAGGGCAGCTGAAATGCTAGCATATGACACTAAGTTCAAAACTGCTTTAGACTCAGTACAGAAAGCATAACCACTTCCCAGAAGGAAATTACTGCAAAACTTAACAAGTTGAAACCCTTCTACAAAGATGGCATTAATTATCTAGATGGTCAGATCAGGTTTCAGAAGGAAGATCTCAGAGATCATATAGCAAGAGAAGTCCTAAAGGGGGAGAGGGTACTTATTTATGCTGGCTCAGAACATGCCAAGTGGGTCACTAACAGTGTCAGAGCCACATTGGGATATCCACCCCTTTGTGATGATGATAATATGGCAGAGTCAGGAGTACAGCCACAAGGTCTACTTGACGACAACCAACCAGAGGTTGCTCAAGTCATATACCCCCTGCAGATTTTGACATGATTCATCAGCAGGTGCAAACTATGTATAGTCCTCCAGAGGAGGTTTCAAATATTATACTTGGAAAAGTAGACATGCCTGAAGCTGCAATCAAGGCTCAGCAAGAGGCTCAACTGTCAAAGAAGAGATTTAGGGAGCAAGCTAAACTAAAACCTGATTTTGAACAGTGGAGCCCTACCTCTAGAAACATCATACTAACTACCTGGAAAGCTGTAAAAGATCAAGTCAAGGAAAGGGGCAAGTGGTACAATGAACAAGAATGGCAGAAGCATGAAGCCAGATAGAAGGCTATTGTTCAGTATAGAAGGAAAGATAAGATGGGAAAGCTACCTCCTGATGTTGTGGAGCCTAGCAAATACTTTCCCAAGCCGTATCACTATTTTGAGAGACAAAGACTGAAGACTGAGGATCAGGAGAAGGCTGATCTTAAAGGCAAAAAGCCCATGGAAGAAACTGAACCTTCTGTGCAGGCACAAGTACAACCAGGAAGAGGGATTGTTATAAAGGAGCCTGATCAGTCTTAGTCTAAGATGTCTTAGTTTTAGTTTAAAAATGTGTAATGTGAAACATTCAGTGTTAAACATTTTGTAAATAATCATTTTGACATAATTCACAAAATCTTGCTCTTTAGTTAATTTTTGTGTATATCTTTTTATCTCTGTAATTAATCTGTGCAAATGTTTTGATTGTTAATATTTTCTGTAATAGTAAGCTTACATACATCATCATTTTTTTTTATAATAAGTGGTGTATATCATTAGCTAATATGGGTTATGACTTCTCCAAATAGGGGGAGATTGTTGGGTATATTGGAAAATGTGTACCTGATTTGAAGAAGCCTAACTTAGCATAATGATATACATCAAGGTGTATTTGATGTTGTTTAAGTTGAATATGTGTAGGTTAAAAGTATGGAAAAAATTTCTAAAGTCCATGTGTCGACACCAGAAGAAGATGTGTCGACACTTCAGGAAGATTGTGTCGACACTTGAAGAAGGCTGTGTTGACACAGAGATAATGTGTCGACATCAAATGTGTCGACACCGGGAGGTAGTGTCGACACACACAAGATTATAGTCGACATCAACAGTGTCGACATCGGGAGGCAGTGTCGACACACATAAGATTATAGTCGACATCAACTGTGTCGACACCAGGAGGCTGTGTCGATACACAGAGGCAGAAGTCAACAATAGCTAAGTCGACACTTAGAGACTTGTGTCGACACATAGCAGAATCAATAATAAGTCTGTGGCTGAAGTAATTGTGTCGACATACAACTATCTGTGTCGACACATTCTCAAAAAGTTGTGTCAAGAAGCTTTGTCGACATCAAGACATATGTGTCGACATCACAAAGGATTGTGTCGACACTCAATTAAATTGTGTCGACACATTTTAACAATTGTCTTGACACATATTGACAGTTTGTCTCGACACTTTCTGGCAGAAATAAAGACTCCTTGGCAGTTTGAAGAATTACAGCTGTGGGTCTCTACAGGTTAACTGATGTGATTGACACAGACAGAAGTTTGTTAGGAACCGGACCAGCCGGTTACTAGGAATGAAGGCTATAAATAGACGGATAGTGTCTGAAAGAAAACATACAACTGAAAACTGAACACTGAATAACAAGTAACAATAAGAAGAAGATCTTTGCAGATCTAAGAAGATATTCTGATTGAATTATCAGAATCTGTCTAAGTATAATTCAGTCAAGAATTCTGAAGTATCTTCAAGGGACTTGGATAGAGAAAGATCCAGTCAAAAGAAGGCAAGAAGAAAGCTATCTCATATTTCAAAGGAAACAGATTCTGAACATATCTGTCAAGAAGATTCAGATTCAAATTCTAAAATCTAAGGATAAAGCTACTGATCAATTTATTTCAAAGAAGATCAACTCAACAAAGTTCAGATTCAAGAAGCTTTGAAGAAAGCTAAGTTCCAGTTGATTTTATCCATCTGGTTTATCAAGAAGCTGATCAAGAACACTGTCTTGTTCCATCTCTCTCACCAGGAGCAAGATAAAAATATATTTTACTCAAATCTTGTAGGATCTTTTAATAGATCTGAGTTGTAAGCCTAATTTATAAAGGCTGAGTGTAGGAGAGATAATCTCTGAGTTGTAGGTCTTGAATAAAGACTGAGGTAGGGCTGAATTGCCTGAGCTGTAGGAGTGTGGTATCACTCTGAGTTGTAGGAATCCATTTTGGATTCTGAGCTGTAGGATTTGAGATAAAGAAAGGAGTTTGGCTGAATCTAGCACACTGCTAGATAGGCGAAGAGGGAAAGTGGATGTACCCAGATCTTGGGAAACCACTATAAATACTTGTTGCAATCTGTGATGTGTAGTTCTAGATTGTGTGATTGTGATTGCTAAAGTAGCTGCAGAATTCATAGAAAATAGTCTTTAATTACTTAATCATTCTGCCTTAAGTTTGAAAAGAAAACAAGAACCTATTCACCCCCCCTCTAGGTGTCTAGGTAATCTTGAAAGTAAAACTATCAAGAAGGATGTCCGGTACTTTGTCATGCATTGTGAAGCCTGCCAAAGAGTGAAGGCGGAGTGCAGGAGTCCTGGTGGCCTGTTGCAGTCGTTGCCAATCCCCGAGTGGAAGTTCAAGGATATTTCCATGGACTTCGTACATGGTCTACCTCGCTCCCGCTCAGGAAATGATTCAGTGTGGGTGATCGTTGATCGCCTGACGAAAGTTGCCCGGTTCATCCCTATGAAGAAGGAGGCTCATGTGGATGTCTTAGTACGCCTTTTTGTGGAGCAGTTTGTACAGTATCACGGCGTACCTAAGACGATAGTTTCAGACCATGATGGTCATTTTACCTCCAAAGAGTGGAAGGCGGTACAGGCGTATTTGGGCTCGCGCCTTACCTTCGGCACCGCATTTCATCCTCAGACGGACGGACAGTCTGAGCTGACCATCCGAACATTTGAGGATCTGTTGAGGTTGTGTGTGATAGATAGGGGAGAGCCGTGGGAAAGACTCTTGCCCTTAGTGGAATTCTTCTACAACAACAACCATCAAGCTAGCATTGGCATGGCGCCCCATGAATCCCTTTATGGAAGAAGGTGTAGAACCCCCTTGTCTTGGGTGCAAGATGAAGACCCCAAGGCATTGGGAATTGAGTATATTGACAATACTGATGCGGTGGTTAGGCTGATAAGGGATCGCATGTTGGAGGCTCAAAGTCGGCAGGCGAAGTATTACAACGCAAAGCACTGTATGGTTTAGTTTCAAGTGGGTGATAAAGTGTTCCTGAAAATCCGGCCGATGCATGGAGTGTCATGGGTGCGGGGATTGAAGAAGCTCCGCCAACGGTATGTTGGACCCTATTTCATTGTGGAAAGGATTGGCCCTATGGACTATTGGCTGGAGCTACCACCCGAGCTATAAAATCTCCACGATGTGTTCCATGTATCGTTGCTCCGGAAGGCGCTGTTGCGACCTGAACAATACATCCCCACAACGGATGGTAAGGTGGCGTCTGACAGATCTGTGCGACTGGAGCCGAAACGAATCGTTGATAATGAGAAAAGAACCTTGCGCCGCAAAAGTGTTCCTCTGGTAAAAGTACTATGGTCTAACCATGGGAAGGAAGAATTTACTTGGGAGCCGGTGGACTTGATGCAGAGGCACTACCTGGAGCTGTTCTCCCAAGGTAACATTTTATAGAGCATATTATTTTGTACTTTACTCCCCATGACCTCAACCTGATTTTGGGGACGAAATCTTTTATTTTTTTTATAGGATTTGTAACGTCCCAATTCGCGCTAGGCCCCTCGCACGAGTTTTGAGTCAAGAGACTTGACTCGGGCTCGGGACTCACTGGCAAAAGGTGTCAAGTGTGTGGAATGGAGTGTAGGGTTGAGTGACACCCAACGGATCGAAAGGAAATGGCCTATGGGAAAATCGACGAGAATGGGAGTTGATACTCGCCGATCGACGTGTATTGGGAATGATACTCGCCGATCGACGTGTATTGGGAATGATACTCGCCGATCGACGGGTATCATGAATGATACTCGCCGATTCGACGGGTATCGATGGTCGATACCGGCCGGATCCAAAAATACAGATTGGGAATTAGGTTAAGTAAAAGTCGACGAGAATGCTCAGCGATTCTCGCCGATCGACGAGAATGCCTGGCGATTCTCGCCGATCGTCGAGAATGCCCGGTGATACCCACCGATCGTTGAGTATCGCTGACAGATACTCAACGCACTCATTGCCAGAAATTCCGAAAAGTGGGCAAAGTGAAATTTGCCGGGTATCATTGGTGATACCCGACGAATTCGTCGAGAATGCCCGACGATTCTCGCCGATCGTCGAGAATGACGGTTGATTCCCGTCGAATTTGACTTGTGCGTTTTCTTCGCCCAGGCAGATTCGCCGGCTTGTACAGGCGGACTGAATTGAACTTCGGGATTCGTACTGATGATGATTCCTTGGACCGGGTCACTTCCATATGACCCATTAGGGGCGGTCAAATGGGGCGT
The DNA here is from genome assembly GCA_039513925.1 of Platanthera zijinensis. Classification (NCBI taxonomy): domain Eukaryota; kingdom Viridiplantae; phylum Streptophyta; class Magnoliopsida; order Asparagales; family Orchidaceae; genus Platanthera; species Platanthera zijinensis. The sequence goes on from CM077091.1 coordinate 52,531,908, forward strand.
TGACACATGGCGGAAGGACTTAACCTAATACATCAGTTTATAAGAGGAGATAAAGCCGAACCCTAGCCGATCGTTCTTGCCGCCATCGTGGACCTCGCGAAACTGTCGGAGCCAAGGGAAGCAGTCGGAGTTCCTGGAGGCAGCCTTCTCTCTCTCTCTTCTCTCTCTCTCTCTCTTTCCTTTGCCGTGAAGAACAACTGCACCAAGCAAGGGATGCCGCAAAGAAGAACGACTAAATCCATGGACGGAAATGGTGTTACCGCTGGAAACGAGGTGAGTTTCCTACCCTCTCCCTTGGTGCTAGATCTGTAGTTAATATTCTAGGAGAGATATCTACTCCTTAGAATCTTGATGGTGAGGAGGAGATTTCTTAGGGAAAAGCCATGCCTAGGTCGTCTTCTAGGCTTAGTCCCCTCCAACCTCTTCATTCTTCAAAGTTGAGATGAGAGAGTGATTCGTGGAGAAATATGGCTTCGTGAGGGTGAATAAGGGTGGACGATTTTCTGGAGGAGATTTTGGGAGTTTGGTGCAAGGAGGAAGATGAACGGATGTCGTTCATCTCGCCTTAAGATGCGTGCAAAAATCTGTTTTCTGTACGCAGCGACCTTCCTGGCCAATTTCGGGGCTGTTCTGGTCATATCTGGATTTTCTCCTAAACACAAAAGTCGTATCCCTTGAAATTATCTTTCCAACGAGTTGTTGCATGTTTCCATGCGATACCTGTAGCCACGGGAAAGTCTGTTCGAATCTGCTGCAATTGGGAGAAATTCCACCCAGGAAATCTGTATCCTGTACGCAGCAGGCTTCGAGTGAATTTCTGGTCTGATGCGATCAAATCTGGGCTTTCGACTAAACACGAAAGGTGTATCCCTTAAAATTATCTTTCCAACGAGTGGTTACACGCACTCGTCGGATTTCTGTATCCTCAGGAATCCTTGGTCGAAGTTGCTGCCCAGATTAAGGCTGCACCTAAATTCTAGGCTGCGTAACGTGGAATGCGATGTGGTGGAATTTAATGTTGCGATTCAACTCGAGGCTTGGGTGGACTCTTTTGACATAATCATCATAGTGACGCGATAAGTTGAGGTTATAAATCTAAATTCATATTGTTGGTACCCTAGTTTGGATTTGAGTTCAGTCCTCTCTTTCTGTCTCTTGACCCAAGATTTATCTATGGTCAAAGGTTAGTTGTTTAGTTAGTTTGCTCTAGATTTAGAGTTGTCACTTTCCAGATGAAAATTTGGTTAAGTTGTTTTTTTGTTCGACTATGGTCGAACGTTGCTCGACTATCGTCTATCGACTGGTCGACGATCGTCTATCAGTTGGTCGACTATCTATCGTGTTTGATAGTTTGACTATCTGTTTGATAGGTCGACTATCTGCTGTACTTGATAGTTCGACTATCTGTTCTGATAGTTCAACTATCTGATAGTTCAACTATCTGTTTGATAGGTCGACTATCTGTCTTCTTTGATAGTTTGACTATCTGTTTGATAAGCCGACTATCTGCTTTCTTTGATAGTTCGACTATCTGTTCTGATAGTTCAACTATCTGATAGTTCGACTATCTGTTTGATAGGTTGACTATCAGTCTTCTTTGATAGTTCGACTATCTGTTTGATAGGTCGACTATCTGTTTTCTTTGATAGTTCGACTATCTGTTTGATAGGTTGACTATCTGTTTTTCTTTGATAGTTCGACTATCTGTTTGATAGGTCGACTATCTGATAGCTCGACTATCTGTTCTGATAGGTCGACTATCTGCTGTGGTAGTTCGACTATCTTCTTTGGTAGTTCGACTATCTGTATCGTTCGACTATCTGTTTGATAGGTCGACGATCTCTGTGCTTCGGTCGACGATCTTCGAGGGTCGTTCGACGTTTTGCTGTATATCGTTAGTAATTTTGTCCTCTTCTATTCTATGATTTATTTCATATTTATTTGGCATATTATTTCAGTAAATTTGTGATATTATTTCCAGGCAATCTCTGCTCCATTTCTTATGTATTAGCCAATCTTTATCTGACAAAGTGTTTTGTCTTATTAGTTGAAATGCATTTCCTGCTTTATCTGCCAGGCTGTCCTTTATAGCCGTTAGACTCAGAAAGTCTTCTCTGGCTGTAAAGAGTTCTTTCTGATGTGAACTTTTTCCTGCACCCTTCTTATCTGATTGGTTATGCAGCTTCTTAGAAAGCTTTATCCTCTAATAGTATGTCTGTCTGCAGGATTTGTTTTTGCTTTATGCTTTTTGCAGCCCAGATTGCTGATGCCAGAAGAAGACAAAGATTCAAACTCAAATTAAAGTTGTTGCAAAGGCTCATATAAAAAGAGCTTCTTTTTGAAAGAAGATAAGAGATACATAGAACTGATATACAACACATACACTCAGCAGCATAGAAAAAGAGAAAAAGCAAGAAAGTTCTACAGATCTCAGAATTTCATATTCAACTGAGAAGATCAAAGCTCTTCAGCATTCTTCTTCATCCTGAGTTCATCCTGCTTACAGGAAGACTTTCACTCAGAGGCCTTTAGAAGAAGAAGAAGAAGAAAGGAAGCTGTTTTGCAGAAGAACACCTGTTCCCAATCAAGAATCTTCTTCAAGCTTTTCCTTCAGAACCTCAAGACAATTCTTTGTCTTAGTTCAGAAGAGTTCCTGCACCCTGGAGCAAGACTCCTTCCTGGATATTCTCTAAGCCAGGGGGAGCCTTGATTCTTTAGAGCTATCTAGCTCTGTGCAATCCACTAGCTTCTCTAATCAGTTTAACAATAGAGAAGAAGCCTTAACTCTCTCAACCTCCTGTACAAAGGGTTATTACTCCCTTCAAAAGTGAACCATTGGTGGCAGGGCACCTGATCAAAAACCTGTGTTGGATATTGAGCTCCTGATCAAAAGCTCAAAGGGTCTACTTGATCTAACTGAAGCAGATCAGTTGGTGGCAGGGCACCTGAACAAAAACCTGTAGTGGATTCCTACCAGGGTGGTAGAAGAGTGGACGTACCTATTTAGAGGGAACCACTATAAAATTTCTTGTGTTATCTGAGCTGCTTATTTAATTTATTGTACTGTGGCTGTGAGTAGAAATAACTAGGATTGCTAGTTGCTGTGATAGGATCCCAAGCTTAACTGTAATTACAGTTAGCTCTCTCTTGTGCACTACACTTTGTGTTAGGCTCTAGGGTTATCAATATCTATAAACTAATTCCGCAAATTAACTCTAAGGGAGTTGAGTAGGGTATCATAATTTTTGAATACTCTATTCACCCCCCTCTAGAGTTGTATCTATCCTCACTTTCAATTGGTATCAGAGCCAGGTTGGCTGACTGTATAGGCTAACACCTAAGTCACAAGATCCTGATAGATACCAAGCTTATAAATATTCACTTCATGGCCCAGTCCAAGGATTACTCTAGCACCAGACCTCCAGCATGCAACTTAGCTAAGTTTAGCATCTGGAAGGCAAGGATTAAGTTATATATGAACTCTATTGATGAGAGTATTTTTGCTTCTATTTTGACAGGACCACCAAGAGCACCTGCTGCAGCTACTGCTTCATCATCAACTGATATGAGTGCAGTGCCTCCTCCAGATTACAACGATGAATACAAAAAGGCAAAGATAGCAGATGCCAAAGCAATGAATATTCTAGCTCAGACAATGTCTGATGAAGTATTCCAGAAAGTTGCTGACTGTCCCTCAGCAAAAGCAATGTGGGATACACTGAACCAGATTGTAGCTGGTTCAGTTGATGAAAGGAAGGATAGAAGGTCCAACCTTATCTCCCAGTATGAAAACTTCAAGAAAACTGATGCTGAATCAGTTGAAGCAATGTACACCCGGCTCAGCTCAATCATCAATGAGCTGAGGACTCTTGACAAGGATATATCATTGACAGTGGTCAATGATAAGATTCTTATACGCTTCCCTAGCACATGGGATCTGAGGATCTGGCCTATCAAGGAGGCCAGAAATACAAATGAAATCTCAACAGAAGCTCTCCTTGGCAAGCTCAAGTCTTTTGAGCAAGTGCTGAAGACCAGGGAAGCTGAGGCTGAAGCAAAGACTCCAACTCCAACAAGAAAAGAGCAATCTCTTGCTCTCAAAGCTGCTGAAGCTTTTGAAGGAATCCAATCCAATGAGGAACTAATGACATTATTTGCCAAGAGGTTTCTCAAGATGGGAAGGAAAGACTTCAGAAAGAAATCTTCACGATATGAAGATAAACTAAGGTATGATCGTTCTCCTGCTAAAGAAATAATTTGCTATGGATGCAGGAAACCTGGACACATTCTACCAGAGTGTCCAGAGGAAAAGAGCAAAGAGAAGAGAAAGGAAAAGGAACATCATAGGAAACACTCCAAGACCTCCTCCTACAAAAACAAGAAAAAGGAGAAGGGATTTGATGCTGAAACTTGGAGTGATTCAGATGAGGAATCTTCCTCCTCAAGCTCCAGTGAGGATGAGGAAGAAAAGAAGGCAAAGGAAGTTTGCTTGATGGCAATTGATGCCTGCAGCAATCACTCAGCTGCAGAGAGTTCAGATTCTGATGAAGAAATGCCAACAGAAGATGAGGTATTGTCTTCTTACGATTTTACATCTGCTGAATTTAAATCAGATTTTAAATCTTTGTGTTTAGATTTAATTAGCTTTGAAAAGGAAATTAAGGAACTTAGAAATAAGCTTGCTGAATCTGAATTTATCTCTAATGAAAACATTAGGTTAACAGCAGAACTCGCTAATTCTAGTGTAGAAATAAAATTTCTTAAGAATGAATTAGCTAAGTCAAAAAGGTTAGAAGAATCTCTGAATGGTAGAAGCCTTAAGTTGCTTGAAATAACCAGCATGTCAAACACTAGGTCAGGCAATAATAAGCTAGGCTTAGGTGCTTCATCCTGTAAACCCCCAATTATTCTTAAAAATCATCTTTCAACTCCAGTGAACTTCATCTCAGCTGATGGGATAAAGAACACTGAGCAAGTATGACAAGTTAATCAAGCCTTAAATAAAGCTAAAAGAGAGAAAAGAAAACAAAATTTTAAGGAAATACAAAAAGCGTCGAACGCTGCTCGACAATCACATGCTTAGTGGTCGAACGAAGCTCGACGATCTGTGCATCCATCGTCGAACGCCGATCGACGTTTTCAACATGATTTTCAAAATTATAATCAGAACCCTAGAAACCTTAATATGAATAGAAACCCTAGGTTTGTGGACCCATTAACTGCATGGAGCATCCCACCTAAGAGATCTTACCCTTTAGGTTATAAACCCCAACCTGCTTATTCTTTTATTTCTAGTTTTCATTATGTGAAGAATAATGGACCCAAGGTTACCTGGGTCCACAATGTTTAACTTAACTCACTGCAGGTGAAGACCTATCCTATCACTCAGGACAAGTGGTATTTGGATAGTGGTTGCTCCAAACATATGACAGGGAATAGAGAAAATCTGTCAAAGTTCAAGGCCAAGCTTGGACCAAAGGTGATCTTTGGGGATTCTAGCTGTGGTCAAACTGAAGGATATGGTAGGATTACCATTGGAGCAGTAACTTTCAAAAGGGTTGCATATGTAACTGGACTGAAGCATAATCTTATCTCAGTAAGTCAGTTATGTGATGCAGGTTATCAGGTATCATTCACTAACACTCTTTGTAATATTACTTTAAATAGTAATGTTGTGTTAGTAGGCATTAGACAAGGTAATATTTATTTAGTAGATTTTAATTCAACCCATTCTGAAATCTGCTTATTTAATGAAGTAACTAATAACAACACCTTATGGCATAAAAGGCTTAGCCATGTTAACCTCAAGAACATATCTAGGTTATCTAAATACAACCTTGTTAGAGGTTTACCTTCTTTCCCCTACAAGAAGGAGAGCCTATGCAAGGCTTGTCAATTAGGCAAGCAAACCAAAAATTCATTTAAATCTGTAAATAAAAGTGATTCACCTAGAATCCTGTATCTATTACATTTGGACCTTTTTGGCCCAATAAATATACAGAGTCTAGGAGGGAAGTATTACACTTTAGTAATTGTAGATGACTTCTCTAGGTTCACTTGGGTGTTCTTTTTGAGAACTAAGGCTGATAACTTCAAAGCCCTTAAAGATTTTCTATTATGTGTGCAGACTGAGTACTCTACTCATGTGGCCTTGATTAGAAGTGATCATGGTACTGAGTTTGACTCTCTTCTCATGCAAAAATTCTGTGAGAGAGAAGGTATCAAACATAGCTTCTTAGCTCCTAGAAATCCCCAACAAAATGGGGTAGTGGAAAGGAAAAATAGAACCCTGATTGAAGCTGTAGGAACACTGTTGGCAGATGCTAATATGCCTCTTTTCTATTGGGCAGAAGCTGTTAGCACAGCTAATTATGTGCTGAACAGAAGTCTTATACACAAGCTTAAGTGTAAAACTCCTTATGAGTTGCTTAAAGGAAAGAAACCTAAAATAAATTATTTCAGAGTATTTGGCTGTGTAGTTTACATTCATAACAATAATAATGAATACCTTAGAAAGTTTGAAGCAAAAGCTTCAATGGGAATCTTTCTTGGATATTCCCAAGTAAGCAAAGCTTATAGGGTATTTAATAAATCATCTTCTAAAATTGAGGAATCTGTGCATGTGTCTTTTGATGAATCTCAGATGTTTTATAAGGAGAAGGAAACTTCCCCTTCCTCAAGTTCATTGCAGGTACCAGAATCTAGTAAAGATGTTACTCAAGAGATTCTCCATCTATCAACTCTTCATATCACTGAATCAGACAGTGATGAAGACTTTGTAGAAGTTGTTGCTGTACCACCAATAGTAGATCAAATTCCTCCTAAGGAATTAATCCCAACTATTGCTGAAGATCACATCCCACCTGCTGATGTTGTCACACTTAGAGATCATCCTACATCTCAAGTGATTGGAGACATATCAGCTGGTGTTCAAACAAGACATCAATTAAGACAGGATGTGATGCATGCTTGTTTCCTTTCACAGATTGAGCCCCTCACCATTAAAGATGCTGAGCTAGATCCCCACTGGATCATTGCTATGCAAGAGGAACTCAATCAGTTTGAAAGATGTAAAGTATGGACTTTGGTTCCAAGACCTAAAGGCCAACTGATCATAGGCACCAAGTGGGTGTTTAGAAACAAGTTGGATGCAAATGGAATCATTGTAAGGAACAAAGCTAGGCTTGTAGCTCGGGGCTACAGACAGGAGGAAGGTATAGATTATGACCAAACCTTTGCTCCTGTTGCAAGGCTAGAGGCAATAAGGATCTTTCTAGCCTATGCAGCCTATATGAAGTTTAAGGTCTTTCAGATGGATGTCAAAAGTGCCTTTCTAAATGGTGAGCTAAAGAAAGAGGTATTTGTTGAACAACCACCTAGGTTTGTTTCTTTAACTCAGCCCTCACATGTTTTCAAGTTGCAAAAAGCTCTTTATGGACTCAAATAAGCACCCAGAGCCTGGTATGTGACTCTAGCTAGTTTCCTGTTAGAGCACAACTTTTTTAGGGGAGTAGTTGATAGAACCCTTTTCGTCAAGCACCACAAGGACACAATCCTGTTAGTTCAAGTGTATGTAGATGACATTATTTTTGGTTCCACTGATCCCAAACTGTGCAAAAAGTTCTCTGACTTGATGCATTCTAAGTTTGAGATGAGTAGTATGGGTGAGCTGTCTTACTTTCTTGGTCTCCAAGTAAAGCAAGATGCTGATGGCATCTTCATCTTCCAATCCAAATATGCCAAGGAATTGGTAAAGAAGTTTGGGATGGTTGATGCTTCAGCAATGCATACACCTATGGCTACTAATGTAGTTATAGATTCTGATGATCAGGGAAAGCCTGTTGATCAAAAGAATTATAGGGCCATTATTGGTTCCCTATTGTATTTAACTGTAAGTAGGCCAGATATAATGTTTGCTACATGCCTGTGTGCTAGGTTCCAGGTCAACCCCAAGGAATCTCATCTGATTCTTCTCAAGAGAATCTTGAGATACCTGAAAGGATGTCCAAATCTAGGACTTTGGTACCCAGCTGAATCAGAATTTGAGTTAATTGGATACTCTGATTCTGATTATGCTAGTTGTAGAGTTGACAGGAAAAGTACCTCAGGAACTTGTCAGTTCTTGGGAGAGAGATTGGTCTCTTGGTTCTGTAAGAAACAGGCTTCTGTCTCAACTTCAACTACAGAGGCTGAATATATAGCAGCTGCTAGTTGTTGTTCACAGATCCTGTGGATTCAAAACCAGCTTTTGGATTATGGGTACACACACAAGAACACAAAAATCATGTGTGACAGTACCAGTGCTATCTCCATTGCACAAAATCCTGTGCACAACTCTAGAACGAAGCACATTGAGATTATATACCATTTCTTGAGAGATTGTGTGGAAAAGAACAAGATCAGCCTTGAGTTCATATCCACTGAGCTTCAGAGAGGTGATATTTTCACCAAGCCCTTAGATGAACAGAAGTATCTGTTCTTTTTGGTTCAACTAGGCATGATTAATGGAAAAGACTAAGTGTGACATCTGCCTTTGTTGAAACCTGTTTGAAGATCGTCGAATGACGCTCGAAGATAGTCGATCGGATGGAGCCTATCGTCGACCAATGGTTGATGATGGATTATCTGCTTGAAGATCGTCGACCTACGTTCGAAGATCGTCGAACAGGTCGAGCCTATCGTCGATCTATGGTTGACGACAGCTTATTGTTTGTGAAGACAGAAATAGTCGAACGATTGATCGACTACTCTGCTTCAGGAACGATCGTCGAACGACCGTTCGACCATCGTCTCCAGTATCTTTTAAAATAGATCGACTATTGCTGTTTTAATATAAAACCGGTGGTCGACCTAGGTTAAGAGATCGTTCTTTTTATCGTCGACGGAGAGCGTCTTCTCGCATTCTGTCTTTCTGCTTTCTCCCTGTCTCGCGATTTCTGCCGTTTCGCCTTCGCCGTCTCTCCCGCCTTCTCCAACCCCTTCGATGGCGATTGCTCCAGCCCTCCTGTCCGTAGTAAAGTTCGATGCTGGCTTCAGCGTGGACTTCGACTCCTTCAGCTGCTGTGAATCTGCTATAGTGGAAATCCTCAACCTATGCAAAGATCAAGGATTGGAAAAGCTCATATCAACAAGAATAAAGATAAACATTCCCGAGATTAAAGAATGGGCATTCACTTCATCCTCAAATGACGACTCTATGACCGGAACAATAGGCAGAGAAGAGGTAATTTTGACTCCCGCCGTTTTAACTGAAATTTTTGGATTATTGAATGGGGAAGAAGATTATGAGCAATATACCCCTGATTTTGGGAGAATGTTGACTGAACTAGGACATGCCGACGACATTCCTTCTAAGCTGCTTAAGGTGAATTTTCAGTTGAAGATTAAGTTCCTTGCTGAACTAGTCGGAAAAGTGCTACTGGGAAAGCACTCTGCCCATGATAATATTACCAGGAAACAGTTTGCCCTGATGTGTGCCATCGTGAACAAGAAGAAGATTAATTGGGCATGAGTTTTGTTTGATTTGATAAGGAAAAAGAATAGCAAGAAGGAAGTCACCCTGGGTAGGGTGCTTGGGATTTTACTAAAGGAAAAATATCCCCATCTATTGGTCTCAGTTTCTACTTCAATAAATGCCAGCAAAAAGATGGACCCAACGCTGTTTGTCAAGTGGAAAAGGAGTTTTCTGAAGCCCGCTCCAGCAGGGGTAGCTCCAGTTGTATCTGAGAGCACAAGGACTGCTTCAGTCACTCCCCTCCTTCAAGAAGCAGGCTCAGCTAATCTCTCCTTTCCATCCACCTCATCTGCATTACCTTCAACCTCTACTGAAGTGCTTCCATCTACTTCAGTTGAAGTTCTATCTTCTACATCTCATCTTCTTGTTTCCTCAACAATTCTCCATGCATCACCTCCAGAATCCCCTCTCCCTCCTCATCTTGCTAGGATATCTCATCCTAGTTTTGATTTATTGACTTCTGAGCTATCTTCTCCTCCTCCTCAGTCTCCAATTCTTCATTCAGATCATGTTGATATTCTTGCATTTACCCATCATTCTCCAGTTCACTCTCCATCTCATCAAGAACACACCATCCCTGCTGTTCATCCATCTTCTGTGATTCCCCCACCTTCTTTTGAAATCACCCCAGCCTTCATCTCTAGCATCCTGGAGTTAATTACTCCTTCAATCAAAATCATGATTGAAGAGGCAATTGCTCCCCTTGTTTCCTCCATCTCTTCTTTGACTGCTGTCATTCAAGCCCTCTCAAAATCTGCTGAGCCCACTTCATCTAGGGGCCTGGTTTCAGTTTCCACTGAAATCAGGTAGGTTGAGATGCTTTATGAAGATGCCTCTGAGCTGCCCTTGGCCTCCCTTCCAGCAGATCCTCAAGCAGATGCAAAAAAAGAGATAGAAGAATCAGTTCCTCCATTGTCTGAAACAGATATTTCTGATGCTATAATGAAATCTGAGTTTGTGGTCAAAGTATGCCTAGAAGAATGCTCCACTCCCCTGGTTGACCTCTACCTAGAAGGAGTCATTACTTCCTTCCTAGATGAATTATGGGAGTTAGGACATTCAAAGGAAAATTCTGAAGGTATCCCTTTTACTCATTTTTTAGACTTGATAACTGACATGTTAGTATGGGAATACCTAGAAGGAATGATAAAATGTCATTTAGCAAATTTGTGTTCATAATACTACAGATATAATGGAAGAAGTATTAGCTGTCAAAGAGCTTGATCATCAACCTGCTTTAGAAGTTCAACCTGAACCAGAACCAATTGTTCAAGATCCTGAGGCTGCTCAGCCAGCTCAGTTAGCAATGCAAGAAGAACTGGTCCCCATGTTAGAGGTTTCTGAGGAACAAGAAAAGGTTTCAGAAATTCAAATGGAAAAGTCTACTGTCTGGGATGATTCCCCAGGATTAGATTTAGACACTCTTCTGGCACAGGATGCCCTGGAAGAAGAGTTAGAAAAAGCTTGTTGAAACCGGTAGAACTAGTTTCTCCTAAAAGCTCGGATCTAAGGCTGCAACCTACGCTTACTTTCTTCGAATCACGCTCCCAACAAGACACCTAAAGGAACAGACCGGGGGCTTCAGCTCGGAGGTCCCACCGCTCACCCGGAAGAACCAGAATCCTTCCCCTCCCTAGCCAGTGCTGAGCTAGATGTCTGAGTAAGAAGGAAAAAGAAGGTTCCACACCTCTCTTCTCAGACACCTTACCGGTCTATTTATAGGCTTCAGGATTTGAACTGCAAATAACCAAAGTAAGCACCTGTGAAATTACCTGAATACCCTGGGTTGGGTCTGCCAACAGCCAAACTCCGTTGTTCTGAAGAGCTATGAGCAGACCCCCGAGGGTAAAAGAGTAAAAAGGCCAAAAAGGATGAACCGCTTGCTAAGTGAGCCGGTCCCCACCCAATTGCTGAACCGGTCTTATCTCTTCCTGCCGACCCGATGCTTGGCGAGAGGACCACCTTGCGGCTGAAAAGGATTACCTCGCGGGCGAGACCCTCAGACGACATATAGACAATCTTCCTTTGACCCCCACCCGCCAGGCGAATGGTCCCACGTTTTGGCTCCTCTCGCCTATTGCGGGTAGACCCTCTTTTGGGCTCCTCTCGCCTATTGCGAGTGGACCCTCTTTTGGGCTCCTCTCGCCTATTGCGAGTGGACCCTCTTTTGGGCTCCTCTCGCCCATTGCGAGTGGACCCAGCTTTTGGGCTCCTCTCGCTTAGGGCCTTGTCTCCTTTTGAGGATTCTTCTAATTCCCTCTCTGCCGGGTTCCCTCCTGTGAGCCCGAGGTTGTACACAATCCCCGCTCTTTTCGGGGTTGTCTAAGCCCGAAAAGAAAAATCCAACCGAGGCTCACGTCACCTCAGCGACTTTAAAGCGGAATCTTTTTCGGGTGAGATTCCCCCCCCCCCACGAGTCTATAAATATTAGGATCCTCCCCAAGTGCAGCTGGCCTCCTTTCTTTGTAACTGCTACATCTATCCTGCTGCCATGTCTCTTAGCAAAAGCTTTCGCGATCGTATCGCGCTGGTGCGCCAGCGGAACAAAGCGAGTGCGGCCGCCTTGAACCTAATTCCCGCCCGCACTTTTTCTTCACCTCCGCCCTCGTCTTCTCGCCCAAAGAAGGCGAGAACAACCGATCTGGTTCCCTCGTCGGGAGGACTCTTACCGGATCCCCCGGAAAGACGCATCCCCCCTACACCGTTGCTTCCCCAAGAAAAGGAGGTAAGGTCCTTGTATGCCTCATCTGTTCGTTATCTATCTCTCATTGCTCCTTTTGCTGTTGTTTTTCAGAAAAGCCACGCTCCCTACGGTCAGTCTGGTAGCACACAAACTCATCTCGCCAGCCATCATCCAAACCATGTCTCGCCTCCTCCTTCTACTCCTCCTTCTACTCTTGGTGGGAAGAATGGTGAGCCTTCCCATGTCGCTGGGACCTCTCGCCACTCTGGTTAGGAATCCCCTACCCTTGGCTCTAGCCTTCTCTGGCCGTCCACCTTTTATTATGTCCTTCCTTCTGTTCTTGCCTTTGCAGATGTGCGAGTAGACTCATCTGCCGAAGACTCGCCTGCTGAGGAGCGCCCGAGGCGAGCGGTCTCCTCGCCTCCTCCTCCCCTGGACGAGATAGAAGATTACCTTGGCGACCCTATGGATCCGCTGGCGATGAAGCGCAGGGTGGCCGAGTTATTCCGAAAACACGCGATCATGATTCAAGAGTTGGAGAAAGACAAGCAAACGGCCGACCGGCAGATTGATTGGCTAGAGGTGGAGGTTGCTCGCTTGACCTCCGAAGTTGATGCTGATATTGAGATAGACGAGACCGATCCCCAGGCGATTCTGAACGAGGTCGATCAACAACTTCGCCTCGCGCGTCGCGGCGTGGATGCGGCTCGCGCTTTTCACCTCCCCCACCGTCCTCCCTGCGCGAGGTCTCGCGGTGGGGGGCGCTGGCGGTGGCATAAGGATTGAATCCCTCGCGCCACCCTACGCCTTTATTTTCTTTGTACCGCTCTTTGTCTTGTAATAACATTTTCTCTCGTGGCTACCGCCCGAACTCTTTGGATCTACTGAATGGGTCGGCTTAATAACTTCTTTTAACAGTTCCTTCGATAATTTTGCTTCTAGTACCGCGCTTTTCTACTCTGTGACTCGCGCGTTGTATCTGTGCTTAAATCACTACTCTTTTTATTTTTATTGTATATATTTTTTTAGGATACTGCCTCGCCCCCGGCTTGGGGCTTACGTTAGGCTACACCAATCGAGACTAGGAGAGAGAGAAGGACGGCCGACTCTTCCCCTTCCTTTACACTATATATTTTTTCCCACCTCTTCGTATTTTTCCCTTTATTCAACGGGCTATAAATACCCCCCTATCCCTGGGGCCTGGGTCATGCTCTTGATTTGTCTCGGCGCCCTAAACCTCACCTCTCTCCCTTTTCTCGCGAACTGATCCGGCTGGTGCCTCGTCTCGCCTGTTCTTCTCGCATCCTCCTTTTCGCTCTCTCTGTCCAGAATGGGGAAAAAGAAAGCTGAAGAAGGCGAGGGGCGAAGCCGATGCGGGAGGCGGTTTGGTGACCATGATTTTCCTCCCGGCCGGATTTCCGAGGAGGACTACAACGCCTTTACTCGCGATTTCTTGCCGGAAGGTTTTGAGTCCCGCCCTCCGAAAGTGGGCGAGTCAATCAACACTTTCTATCCCGGTGAACTCGCCTTTCCCGTCTCGCATTTCGAAGCGGGGCTGAGGTTGCCCCTCTGGCCAGAAGTGAAACAGGTTCTTAAATACTTCGGGACTGTTCCTGCGCAGCTGAACCCAAACGCCATCTCTGTACTCGTTTCCTTCGCCTGCTATATGCGCAGAGAGCGAATCGAGTTCAGCCTGAATTCCTTCCGCAAGCTTTTTGTCTACCATGCCAATGCCGACGGCGTTTCCTATTTCACGGGGCTGGGTCTCAAGGTTTGCGAGACGCCTAACAAGAATCATCATTGGATTACTCGCTTCGTCTTCATCCGCGGCAACATGGGTGGCATTCCGCTGGCGCCTGTGTTGCCAGCCGAGGTGTTCTATACCACTCCCCAAGTTAGTGGCACGGACAAGCTTCTTTGTGACTTCTTCATCGGCAAGAACTTCGAGGTACAGTTCCTGAGGCGCGGCCTCGACTCCCTCCTTCCTGTGCTTCCAGGCGAAGGTAAATGCTGGGGCCCTTTATTTTCGTCTAGGTCTAACGAATAGCGGTTATAAACGCATCGTCTCGCCGTTTCCAGGAGAAAGAAATGTTCCCGTTCGCCCGCCTTATAAAAGCAGCATCAAACCCTCCAAAGACGTCGCCTTCGCCACGATGGCAGCTGAGGCGGCGAGAGAAAACCTACCCCTCTCCCTAAAGAAAAGGCCTGCAGGAGGCTCCGCCCCGTCTCGCCAGAGTCCTTCGAAGAAAGCAAAGGTCAAGAAAGGAGCGTCTCTTCCCTCTGGAAAGGCGAAGCAAGTTCCTGCCGAGATGGTGGATGTGTCGGGGTCCTTATCCCCCATCTCTCTGGGTTCTCAATCTCCCCAATCCCCTTCTCGGCTTCTTGATCAGCGGACCGTCTCGCCGATTGGCGGGGCGGGTCAACCTGACTCTCTTGCTGACGACATCCCCCCGAAATCTCCTACTCGCGAGGTGGGCTCTTCTAGCTGCCCGGCTCCCTCCACTCATCTGAACTTCAATATGGGCCCAGCGATCCCGGATACTGTCGGTGAGCCAACCCTGATATGGGACAAGGAGGAGAACCGGGTCTTTATCTCTACCCTCCTTCCTCCCTGGGTGGAGCGAGACCAACCCACGGCTCACGCATTCTCTCTGGGCTTTGGCCTTTATGGAGGCGCAGGGCGAGAAGCTGCCGCTGAGCCCCCCTCGCGGGATTTGATCCTAAGGGCCGCGCAATCCCAGATGCGCTCGCTAGAGCTATCGCACCAGGTCTCACGCCGTCTGATTTATAATAATAAGAGCTGGAGGGATTCAGAGGCGAGCCTGGCGGCAGAGCGCGAGAAGTCTATGGATCTTGAGAAACGGCTGGCCGTGGCCGAAAACCTTCTCGCCAAGGCGCGGGGTGGTGTGGTGAGTTTCCCCATTCTCAATTTCTTCCCTTTCATTGTTCACCTTCAACTCCCTTAATGAATAAACCTCTTGCAGGATGCCGAGACGGCCGATAGGATGCATTCGCGCATAGCTACTCTGGAAGGGGAGGTTAAAAGCATGGAGTCCGAGATCATTCGGCTTCAGGAGGCTGCTCTCTCGCCTTCTCGCGTGGTGATCCCCCAGCCTCCTCCCTCTCATTACTCTCATGCCGAGGTCGTGGGACTCTGCAAAGACGCCAACATCAGGACCGCCGAACTAATCGTGAAGATGATGAAGGAGATGGAAGTTATCAGGGAAGGCTGCGAGGAGGTCACTGCCCGCGACCTGGTACCAGAGATTTATGGCGAGGAGGAAGACGGCCCGTCCTCCAGCGCGGAAGAATAGAGGATTTATTTTACAGTGTTTTTTTTTGTATATTCCTCTTCTCCCCCCCTTTTTCTCTTTTGGATACTTGCTGCTGAGGCATTTTTGTATTACAGCCTCTTTTTGTGGATGACATATATACATTTTGTTTTTAAGGCCCTTCTTTTCATCTCTCCTGTATGCCTACCCTCTCTTCACTTTGCGGAATGAGATCACGGCTTGTCTCGCCTAACGATGGAGAGGCTAGCTTCACTTGTGGCGCGAGTGGGCGGGCCCTCAGTGCTCTCGCGCAGGGACGTATCACTCCCTCTCGCCTTATCCCCGGACACCCCAGGCGCGAGTGGGTCTCGAATCGTTATTATGCTTGGTTTTGTTTGCGAGACGAAGGTACTCCTCCTCTCGCCCTTTGGCCGAAGAGCAGACCCCTTACTCTAAGTGCGAATAGCCATGTACCCTTCCACTCGCCTTGCCCCTTGGCGCGAGAGGATCTTGAGGGACCGACTCCTTCCTCCTCTTCTTCCTTTGGGACAAGGATCTTGCTTTTGATCAAATTATGAAACTCCTATCCATATGCTGCCCTTTTACCTAACCTCCGAGTGAGCCTACCGACCCGCCAGCTCGATGGTAGCCTGGACAGCGGGTCTTCTCAGGGCCTCCTCTCCAAAACCAACTCCAACCACCGAGTGAGCCTACCGACCTGCCAGCTCGATGGTAGCCTGGACAGCGGGTCTTCTCGGGGTCTCCTCTCCAAAACCAACTCCGACCACCGAGTGAGCCTACAGACCTGCCAGCTCGATGGTAGCCTGGACAGCGGGTCTTCTCGGGGTCTCCTCTCCAAAACCAACTCCAACCACCAAGTGAGCCTACAGGCCTGCCAGCTCGATGGTAGCCTGGACAGCGGGTCTTCTCGGGGTCTCCTCTCCAAAGCCAACTCCAACCACCGAGTGAGCCTACAGACCTGCCAGCTCGATGGTAGCCTGGACAGCGGGTCTTCTCGGGGTCTCCTCTCCAAAACCAACTCCAACCACCGAGTGAGCCTACAGGCCTGCCAGCTCGATGGTAGCCTGGACAGCGGGTCTTCTCGGGTCTCCTCTCCAAAACCAACTCCAACCACCGAGTGAGCCTACAGGCCTGCCAGCTCGATGGTAGCCTGGACAGCGGGTCTTCTCGGGGTCTCCTCTCCAAAGCCAACTCCAACCACCGAGTGCCTACAGCCTGCCACGATGGGCCTGCAGCATCTTCTCGGGGTCTCCTCTCCAAAACCAACTCGAGTGAGAGGCCTGCCAGCTCGATGGTGGCCTGGACAGCGGGTCTTCTCGGGGTCTCCTCTCCAAAGCCAACTCCAACCACCGAGTGAGCCTACAGACCTGCCAGCTCGATGGTAGCCTGGACACATCTTCTCGGGGTCTCCTCTCCAAAACCAACTCCAACCACCGAGTGAGCCTACAGACCTGCCAGCTCGATGGTAGCCTGGACAGCGGGTCTTCTCGGGGTCTCCTCTCCAAAGCCAACTCCAACCACCGAGTGAGCCTACAGACCTGCCAGCTCGATGGTAGCCTGGACAGCGGGTCTTCTCGGGGTCTCCTCTCCAAAGCCAACTCCAACCACCGAGTGAGCCTACAGACCTGCCAGCTCGATGGTAGCCTGGACAGCGGGTCTTCTCGGGGTCTCCTCTCCAAAGCCAACTCCAACCACCGAGTGAGCCTACAGACCTGCCAGCTCGATGGTAGCCTGGACAGCGGGTCTTCTCGGGGTCTCCTCTCCAAAGCCAACTCCAACCACCGAGTGAGCCTACAGACCTGCCAGCTCGATGGTAGCCTGGACAGCGGGTCTTCTCGGGGTCTCCTCTCCAAAGCCAACTCCAACCACCGAGTGAGCCTACAGACCTGCCAGCTCGATGGTAGCCTGGACAGCGGGTCTTCTCGGGGTCTCCTCTCCAAAGCCAACTCCAACCACCGAGTGAGCCTACAGACCTGCCAGCTCGATGGTAGCCTGGACAGCGGGTCTTCTCGGGGTCTCCTCTCCAAAGCCAACTCCAACCACCGAGTGAGCCTACAGACCTGCCAGCTCGATGGTAGCCTGGACAGCGGGTCTTCTCGGGGTCTCCTCTCCAAAGCCAACTCCAACCACCGAGTGAGCCTACAGACCTGCCAGCTCGATGGTAGCCTGGACAGCGGGTCTTCTCGGGGTCTCCTCTCCAAAGCCAACTCCAACCACCGAGTGAGCCTACAGACCTGCCAGCTCGATGGTAGCCTGGACAGCGGGTCTTCTCGGGGTCTCCTCTCCAAAGCCGACTCCAACCACCGAGTGAGCCTACAGACCTGCCAGCTCGATGGTAGCCTGGACAGCGGGTCTTCTCGGGGTCTCCTCTCCAAAGCCAACTCCAACCACCGAGTGAGCCTACAGGCCTGCCAGCTCGATGGTAGCCTGGACAGCGGGTCTTCTCGGGGTCTCCTCTCCAAAGCCAACTCCAACCACCGAGTGAGCCTACAGACCTGCCAGCTCGATGGTAGCCTGGACAGCGGGTCTTCTCGGGGTCTCCTCTCCAAAATAAAATCTTCCTGCTTTGAGGGGACAGCTACTTGGAACTGCGTGGCAGTGCCAGAAGGTCCTGCCAGGTTGGCTAACCTTGGAAAGCGAGAGAGAAACACAAAGAAAAATACATCTCATTCATAGTAGATAATGAACATGAACAAAAGTATTAAGGATAGAAACGCTTTAGGTCGTCGCCGCTTCGGGCGCGATCTAGGGGTGTCCCGTCTACATCTTGGAGGTGATACCCTCCTGATTTCAAGACCTCTTTTACGATAAAAGGACCTTCCTAGTTGGGGTTGAGCTTCCCTACTGAAGCCCCTCTCCCTGCTGCATCCACCTTCTTGAGGACCAAGTCTCCCTTCTCAAACTGCTTGACTCTAACGTGCTTATCAAAATATCTTGACATCCGACGCTTGACCTATTCCTGTCGGATAGATGCCAGTTCTCTAAGCTCCTCCACCAAGTCGAGGGAGAGCCGTTGCTCTTCGTCATTATCCACCTGCCATTTCTCATCTCCCTTCCTTGCCGCAGCTACTCTAGGTGACTCAACCTCGAACTCAACGGGTAAGACGGCCTCAGAGCCATGGGAAAGTTTGAATGGCGTCTCCCCTGTGGAGGAACTTGGCGTGGTCCTTAAGGCCCAGAGGACGGAGGGGAGCTGCTCCACCCAACTTCCCCTCAAATTTTCCACCTTTTTCTTTAAGAGATTCACAATGACGTTATTCGCGGCTTCCACCTGCCCGTTGCTTCGAGGATGATGCACTGAAGCAAACCGAAGGTCTATACCTAGTCATATACAGAAATCCACGAACTCTCTGCTGGCAAATTGCGGTCTGTTATCCGTAACAATGGCCAGGGGGAGCCCATGCCTACAGATGATTTCCCCCCATATGAAGCTTTTGACCACCTGAGACGTTACCTTCGCCAATGCCTTCACCTCCAGCCATTTTGAGAAGTAGTCTACCATGACTAGCAGGAACCTCCTCTGGCCACTGGCTTGAGGGAATGGACCCACCAGATCTAGCCCCCATATGGCGAAGGGCCACGGAGCTGTGATCGTGCGCAACCTTTGGGCCGGGAGGAGCTGAAGAGGGGCGAATTCCTGGCACTTTCTGCACTTCCTTGCGAATTCCTCGGCATCCTTCCTAAGGGTGGGCCAGAAATAGCCTTGCCTCAACACCCTTCCTTCCAAGGTCCGACTCCCGGAATGGCTGCCGCACTCTCCCGAATGAATTTCTTCCAGCACCCTCGCGACCTCCTTCTCGGATACGCATCGAGCCAACAGCCCCGACAACGTCTTACGGTATAAGATCCCTTCTTTTAACAGGTAGTATGCCGACTTGTATCTGACTTGCTTCTTCTCGAGCTCTCCCTCAGGCAAACGTCCCGTCATCAAGTAGGTGGTAAATGGATCCATCCAGGATCCCTGCTGATCTACTTCCATCAGCTCTCCTTCTTCGATGGAGGGCCTGAAGAGCTCCGTCATGGTTTCTCCGGCCCGGGGACCGTGCTTGGCGAGCAGGTCCGCCCGAATATTTTCCTCTCTTGGGATGTGTTGGACTGAGAAACTGCGAAACTGACCAATGATCCTCTTTACCTTTGTTAAGTACAGCTGGAGGGTGGGTTCTTTTACCTCAAATTCCCCTTCTATATGCCTCGCCACTATCATAGAATCCGTGGAGACCCTGATATCCTGTATACCGAGCTCACGAGCCAACCTCAGCCCTGCAATAATGGCCTCGTACTCCGCTTGATTGTTGGTGAGAGTGAAATGAACCTTCAGGGCCTGTTCGATCCGTGTTCCCTCGGAACTTATCAAAACCATCCCTCCTCCAAAAGAATTCTTACCCGAGGCCCCATCTACTAGCATCTCCCAAGCGACTACGGGAGGCGTCTCGGCCTCCCTGACCTCCACCGTGTAATCCACCAAGAAATCTGCTACAGCTTGTGCCTTGATAGCCAACCGGGAACATAAGAAAGGTCAAACTCACTGAGTTCTATTGACCATTTAGCTAATCTCCCTGAGTGCTCTACCCCTTCCAAGATACGGCGGAGAGGGTGGTCCGTCACGATCTGGATAGAATGGGCCTGAAAATAGGGCCTGAGCTTTCGAGCTGAGATAACGAGGGCGAAGGCCAGCTTCTCTAGGATGGGGTACTTTAGCTCTGCCTTCTTGAGGACTCTACTTACATAGTAGATCGGGAATTGTTTTTTACCTTCTTCCCGCACGAGGACCGAACTCACTGCCCCTGCCCCTACCCCTAGATACAAGAATAGAATCTCTCCTTCTCTCGGGCCTTGGAGTAGCGGTGCCTTGGTGAGCTGCTGCTTTAAGGCTAGAAAAGCATTCTCGCATTCGGAGGTCCACTCGAATTTCTTCCCCCCCCCCTCAATGTCCGAAAGAAGGGTGAGCACCTCTCTCCTGCCCTGGAAAGGAATCTGCTAAGCCCTGCCAACTTGCCGGTAAGACGCTGGACCTCTTTGGTATTCGTTGGAGACTCTAGTTCTAGGATAGCCCTTACCTTATCCGGGTTGGGCTCTACTCCTGATGGGGTGAGGAGATGTCCTAAAAACTTTCCCCTACTGGCCCCGAATACGCACTTCAGCGGATTAAGCCTCATCTTGTACTTCCTTACCGTTGCAAACGTTTCTTCCAGATCCGCAATATGAGACTTGAGATCTTGGCTCTTGATCATCAAGTCGTCCACGTAGACTTCGAGGTTCCGTCCCTTTTGCTCTCGGAAGATCCGATCCATCATCCGTTGGTAGGTCGCCCCCGCATTCTTCAACCCAAAAGGCATCATGTTATAGCTGAAGCATCCATCCTCGGTGATAAAGGTGACATCCTTGATGTCCGGTGGGTGCATGCGTATTTGATGGTATCTTGAAAAGGCATCTAAAAAACTCATTAGTGAAAAACCGACGGCTGAATCAACCAGCGCGTCGATTCGAGGCAGAGGGTAACAATCCTTGGGACATGCTTTATTCAAAAGAGAAAAGTCAATACACATTCTCCACTTCCCTTCCCCCTTCTTTACCATCACAACATTGCTCACCCACCCCGGATACTTGTTTGCGGATATGAACCCCGCCTGGAGCAGCTTTTCCACTTCCTCCCTGATAGGCTTGGCCATCCTGGAAGCGATGGCCCTTTTTTTCTGCTGGATGGGACGAACCTTGGGGTCAAGGTTGAGACGATGGCATGCCACATCTGCGTCAATCCCTGGCATGTCGGCCGCGCTCCAAGCAAAGATATCAATGTTCTTCTGCACGCATTTTCGGATCTCCTCTTGGTCCTCAAGACCAAGCTCTCCGCTGATTTTGATCTTCTCTTTTCTTCCTTCTTGTGTGAGGATGTCCACCTCCTGTAGCTCGACTGTAGCCCTCAGCCTCGAGGGCTCTTCTTCTTCCTCCTGATCTTTTGGAATCTCCTCTTCCTTTGCCAGCCCCTCCTCCTGGTTTCCGAGCCCTTGCTCTCCACCCTCTTTTTTCTCCACTGCCGTGTCTACTTCCTCTACGAACCTCTCCTCCACCCGCACCGGGCCTCCTCCTAGCACTGACTCTTCCCTCTCTCCTATTTTTCTTTTCCTTCCTCTCTCCTTTTTCCCTTCTCCTCCGACCCTTAACTCCCCTGCCATTACTGGCTCCTCCGCAATGCCACCTCCCCACTCCTCAACTCTACTCTCCTCTTCCCCTTCTCTTCCGACCCTTGACTCCCCTGCCATTGCTGGCTCCTCCGCAATGCCACCTCCTAGCTCCTCAACTCTATTCTCCTCTTGTTCCTCCCGTTCCAGTCTTCTCTCTAACTCTTCCGCATCCCCCTCCATGAGATAGCGTTTACTGCCGTCACATAACATTCCCGGGCCGCCTTCGGATCTCCTCTCACCCTGATCTGGGTCCCTCCTGAATTGAGTTTCAAACATTGATGAAAAGATGATGGTACACACCTAAAGGCACTAATCAAGGGGCGCCCGAAGATGGCGTTGTAACTGCTGGGAGCGTCCACTATCACAAAGCGGCAGTTCCTGGACAGCCCTCCCAGGGTTACCTGGAGACCGACTCCCCCCTCCACTTCTTTCCTTTCTCCTGAGAATCCGAACAGCGGTCCGTCTGCTGCTAACACCCTCCTGGCTTCCACCCTCATCTCATTGAATGCCTTTTTGAAGATGACATTAACCGAGCTCCCATTGTCCACCAAGATCCTTGATACCGTGAAACCTTCGATAGCCGTCCGAATCACCAGCGCGTCGCAGAATGGGTCTTCGTGATCTGGCAAGTCCTTCCTGGAGAAGGTGATCTTCTCGTCCGGGGGCGGGGCTTGCGACGTCGAGGCGACACCTCGACGGTACATTGTATGAAGACTGGCCTTTCGGGTAGCCTCGATTCCCACCCCACCATGAATCACCCCGATCCCCCCTCTATCCCCCACATCTGACCGATCTACACATCTATCCTCTTCCCCCACTCCGGTCATCTCTACTATCCGCGCCGGTGGCTGCTGCTCTCCCGCTCCTCTTCTCCCCTTCAGCTCCAGAAACTCTGGACATGTAGCTGTCGCGTGACCTTCCTCCTCGTGAAAGTCACAGAATGGTATAGCTACTTCCCCCTCCTGCCTCCCTTCTTGGTGATTCCTTCTCCTCCCTGCTCCGGCTCCCCCCCTTCCTCGCTCTCTTCCTCTTCCTCTTCCCCGTCCTATAGCCATAGCCTGCTGAGGCGGGGGTGGGAGTGTCCTAGGTCCCTGTCTCCACCCCAGCTGTGGTAACCTTCCTGCTCCTCCATGGTAGTAGTTCCTTCCCCCCGGGGGAAGACCTCTCCATTGCCCTTGAACCGGGCCTTCCGGTTGCCTCCAACTCAACTCCTGCGGTGCTGGCCCCCTTGGCTCCTCCCTTCTCCTCCCTTCCTGCTGCCTCGCTCCTCCTGGTTCTCTGGATTCTACCTCCGTCAGCCTTGCTAATTTCTTGGCAAAAGCCGGGTTCGCTGCTTCCATCGCTATCTCCTTGGCTGCCTTCTCCATCAACCCTTCAAATGATAAGGGTGCCTTCCTGGTGAGGCTCATTTTGAAAAAACCTTCCCTGAGACCCACAGTAAAGGCCATCTGGAGAGCAAATCCCGGCACCTCCTGAATGTCCAGGATTTCCTCTTGGAAGCGATCCATGTACTGGGCTAAGGACTCGTCTGCCTTTTGCTTGATCAGGAAGATGGACTCCGGATTCTTCTTCCTCTTCTTCGAGGTCGAGAAGCGCAGCTGGAAGCTCCTACTCAAATCTTCAAAACCATATATTGACCCTGCTGGGAGTTGATGAAACCAGTCCCGGGCCTTGTCCTTCAAGGTGATCGCGAAAAGGCGGCACTTGAATGCATCCGTCATCGGCCTGATGGAGACCGCATCTTCGAACCATTGCAAGTGTTGGAGAGGATCATCCTTCCCCACATAATAAACCATCTCAGGCTCGCGGAACCCCTCCGGGACGGGAGCCGAAAGAACCAGCTCGCAAAAGGGGGACCCTCTCGCCAGGGGTCTCGCCGTCTCCACTCGCGCGACGAGATCTACTGGCGAGACGGCGCTCGCCGGGCTGGGGAACAACTCCCTTCCCGCCAGGTCTCGCCCGCTTCCCTCCACCACTTTCTCCTTCCCGGGCCGCCCTCCTGGCGCATCCTCGCCTACCCTTGCCGAGACGGCTCCTTCCGGAGGCAAGAGGCCCGGCCCCTGAGGTAGAGGGGTCACGCACTCGCCTCGCTACGAGATCTGCTGCAACATCCCCATGATGCCCCCGATGGATGCCATGAATTCTTCCCTCCCAACATATCCTCCTGGGTTCTGGGACCCGCCCTCATCTCCTCCTCCCTCATCTCCTCCTCCTAGATCTCCTGCCATGAGATGATCCAAAGTTCTTCGACACAGGCTGCGATCCACGCTCACCGCACCAAAAATGTTGAAACCGGTAGAACTAGTTTCTCCTAAAAGCTCGGATCTAAGGCTGCAACCTATGCTTACTTTCTTCGAATCACGCTCCCAACAAGACACCTAAAGGAACAGACCGGGGGCTTCAGCTCGGAGGTCCCACCGCTCACCCGGAAGAACCAGAATCCTTCCCCTCCCTAGCCAGTGCTGAGCTAGATGTCTGAGTAAGAAGGAAAAAGAAGGTTCCACACCTCTCTTCTCAGACACCTTACCGGTCTATTTATAGGCTTCAGGATTTGAACTGCAAATAACCAAAGTAAGCACCTGTGAAATTACCTGAATACCCTGGGTTGGGTCTGCCAACAGCCAAACTCCGCTGTTCTGAAGAGCTATGAGCAGACCCCCGAGGGTAAAAGAGTAAAAAGGCCAAAAAGGATGAACCGCTTGCTAAGTGAGCCGGTCCCCACCCAATTGCTGAACCGGTCTTATCTCTTCCTGCCGACCCGATGCTTGGCGAGAGGACCACCTTGCGGCTGAAAAGGATTACCTCGCGGGCGAGACCCTCAGACGACATATAGACAATCTTCCTTTGACCCCCACCCGCCAGGCGAATGGTCCCACGTTTTGGCTCCTCTCGCCTATTGCGGGTAGACCCTCTTTTGGGCTCCTCTCGCCTATTGCGAGTGGACCCTCTTTTGGGCTCCTCTCGCCTATTGCGAGTGGACCCTCTTTTGGGCTCCTCTCGCCCATTGCGAGTGGACCCAGCTTTTGGGCTCCTCTCGCTTAGGGCCTTGTCTCCTTTTGAGGATTCTTCTAATTCCCTCTCTGCCGGGTTCCCTCCTGTGAGCCCGAGGTTGTACAAAGCTGCCTTAAAAGAGAAAGAAAAAGCTGTGCAAGAGGTGTTTGACCCGTATAATCTTCCTCCTTCTTCAAATTCTGAGGATGAGGATGATTATGATGAATCTGAAGACTCCAAGAGAAAGATATCTGCTAAGAAGAAAAGGAAAGCTGTGGCTCCTCCTCCTCCAAACCCTGATAATGATATCCCCTACTATATCTTGAAAGGTATTGATCCCAAATCTAAAGAATTTCAGCATTGGATGGAATTTTCTAAGAATCAGCAGAAATTAAGGAAGAAGTCTAAGAGGTATGACAGTCCTGCCCCAAGATGGACTCCTAGAGGTCCTCCTCCTCCACCTCCCAGTGCAGGAGCCTCTGGAAACTTATCTGCAAATCCTTCTACTCAGTCTGATAGGTTTACTCCATCTCAGTCCTCTCAAAGGAAAAGCTCTCAAGGATATCAAGGCAGGTCACAATCTGGTTATCAAAGACATGATGCTGATGTAAAGGAACAAGTGAAGGAGGTGGTTTATCAGAAACCAACCTTTTCTCCTCCTCCTTCCAAAGAATTCAAGAGCACATCTTCTTCAATGCCAGATCATTCAGTGAAAGCTGTTTCAAAAGGTAAAAGAATTATTTTCTCTGAAAAATCTAGCAAGAAATTTGCTGAGTTTGCTCCTCCTTCTTATCTAGTTATTCAGGAAAAAGAGCCAGCTGAAAGCCTGCTAGATATGTCTATTAAATTTAAAGCTGTGAAACCTGTAGATACATCTTGTGAAAATGTGTATGAAAGCCAAGAGCTTGATCCTGATTTCAGGATGGCTCGTTTTCTTGAGCTTGCTGGATCAGCCCAAATTAAGAAAGCCAAAGCTGAAGGTAAAGACACTACAGGATTAACAACTATGTCCAAATTCAGAATGAAGGAGCTTGATAAATTCCAGGTTAGACCTGAGGTATTTGACCCTTCAAAATACATGGAAAAGCATCCTGAAGCAGTTGTCCCAATGGGCATCAGAATCTAAAATCATTGGAGAGCAAGATCTAAAGCTGTCAAAGAAAGAAGCTCTAGACCCTTTTAGGAAAATTACTTTTATTCCTAGTTCCTCTGAACCTAAACCTAATTCTGAATCTCCTTAAAATTTCATTGGTTGACAGTTATTTACTTATCTGTTTGATTGATGTTATCTGCTTAGCTATTTCCCTTCATGCATTTTATTTATTTTCAGTAATTTGTTTTGTGTGTTTTGTTGTTGAGAGACTTAACTCAAATAGGGGGAGATTGTTGGTACCCTAGTTTGGATTTGAGTTCAGTCCTCTCTTTCTGTCTCTTGACCCAAGATTTATCTATGGTCAAAGGTTAGTTTTTTAGTTAGTTTGCTCTAGATTTAGAGTTGTCACTTTTCCAGATGAAAATTTGGTTAAGTTGTTTTTTTGTTCGACTATAGTCGAACGTCGCTCGACTATCGTCTATCGACTGGTCGACGATCGTCTATCAGTTGGTCGACTATCTGTCGTGTTTGATAGTTCGACTATCTGTTTGATAGGTCGACTATCTACTGTGATTGATAGTTCGACTATCTGTTCTGATTGTTCAACTATCTGATAGTTCGACTATCTGTTTGATAAGTCGACTATCTGTCTTCTTTGATAGTTCGACTATCTGTTTGATAGGTCGACTATCTGCTTTCTTTAATAGTTCGACTATCTGTTCTGATAGTTCAACTATCTGATAGTTCGATTATATGTTTGATAGGTCGACTATCTGTCTTCTTTGATAGTTCGACTATCTGTTTGATAGGTCGACTATCTGTTTTCTTAGATAGTTCGACTATCTGTTTGATAGGTCGACTATCTATTTTTCTTTGATAGTTCGACTATCTGTTTGATAGGTCGACTATCTGATAGCTCGACTATCTGTTCTGATAGGTCAACTATCTGTTGTGGTAGTGTAACGACCCCATCCGTTAAATGACGTATAGTAGAAGGTCTGGCCGGGGCCCCACACTATATGCCACAAACAGACGGTGAGGTCACAGGATAATACCAAACCAACCACGAATCCTAACTCAGAGCATTCTAGCGGAAGCTTTAAGTAGTAATTTGAACTCTAACCAGGAATGTCCAATATATAAACCACCTTTATATATATCACGGAATGTACACAAATACATAGAGTTTGGCCTTAAGGCCTTACAGTTCCTCTTTTCACAACGTATGGTTTACAAACCTCGGCGCGCAGGCCAGCCATACATGAGTAAAAGAAAATAAGCAAAAACATTCGCTTAGCCTTCAAGGGCTAGCCGCAGCAGCAGCAGCAACAGCAGTAGGGCTTCAGCCCTTCACTTACCACTTGGCTCTCCAGCACCTGCACGGGAACAATCCACCCAACCGGTGGCAAACAATGCAATGGTCAGCATTCAGCTGACCCAATTATAACAATCTTATCCCTTTCTCGGGGAATTAGCATTCTTTCCCTGCGAAGCATGGCATCATCATATAACAACTATGTGCGCGCAGGCACATTCAAGCCATCACAACTATCGGCCACACGGCCCGACAGTCCGTGCACTCAGGGCACATTCTCGGTGTACCGGAATACCAGGGTCAACACCACCGTCTACACGGTATTTGAGCATTCTAGTCTTTCCGGCGCGCGGGCCTAAGACTCTCATTAGGCGCTCCAACAAAACCTATAACCAGGCTTCCAAGTCGGACGGACCTAACGCAGGTACGGATCAGCCACCCCCCGTTGCTCAAGTCGCCGTGCCACCTCGAATACGGAAGTATCCATGGCTATTTATAGGCGTGGGTCGGTTTCACCTTTCCTGTTCGGCAATCTGCCTTTTCATCGAGTTGCAGCCCAACGGCTCAACCGCTCATAAAGTGGCAACACACGGCCAAAAGAGTTGCATCCAACCCTCTTCATTTCCTGGACATCATCCAGTACTTCCTGCTGCACCAAGCAACAGGTAGGCACAAGGCAACACAAGCCATAATCACGGAGCCTTCTCCGATATGCAAACAAGCATCACCAATCCAGACCATATCCAGATGGGTTTCACACAGTATGCCTAGAGCCGTACTCCAATTCCGGCCTCTAACAAGGGGGACTTCACATATCTACCCCAAGGGACACCACAACCCACCGCACACTCGCGGGGAAGGGTTTTCCCTATGCAATGCAGAAAAGAAGGACTTCACATGTCCAAGAAGGGAGATCGTTACCCTTGTCGATCTCTTGGGAGCCATCGAAAACTAGCCGGTGAGAAAGAACCGTAGCAGCCTTGCCTTCACAACGCCGGCTTTGGATCACGAATCGGACCATGGGAACTACGCCGGTGGCTTGATCTCCTCCTCCTTCTTCTTCCTCCTCTCTCTCTTTCTCTCTTCCTTAAGCACATGAAGAATGAATCTTCATCAGCCTTCACGGATTAAATCCAGCCAGGAAACCACCTGAGCCCTTGGATCAAAAGAGAGAAATCTGAACGGCCACAATCTGCCCAAAAACCCAAATTTTTGGCTGACACGGCTTGTGACACGCCCGTGTCACAGGCCGTGTACCCTTAAGCGGCACACACGGTATTCGTACCGACTGAGATTTACCAGAACACGGGCATCGACACGCCCGTGTCGAGCCTGACACGCCCGTGTCATTCCTAAGACACGACCGTGTCACCCCCGCCTCATCGAGCTGCAAGCAGTACACGGGTCGGAACACGGCATCGGACACGCCCGTGTCCAACCTGACACGCCCGTGTTCAAGGCTTGGTTCAAGGCCGTGTAATCTTCTGACTCGGGCCACATTTTTATTTGCGTGACACGCCCTGGGACACGCCCGTGTCCCAGGCCGTGTACCCCTGACACGCCCTGGGACACGCCCGTGTCCCAGGCCGTGTAAAATGACCTGCACCTCAAAATTCATTTTGAGTCTTTTTGGGTCTTTTTGGGGTGTTACAATCCTCCCCCCTTAACAAAATTTCGTCCCGAAATTTGCACGGTAAGGAAACAAGAACCAACAATGCTATAACTTGATAACTATGTTATAACAAAAAGTACACTGTCTACAGTTTATACAAATAGTTCGGGAAATTCAGCTCGCAAGCTCTGCTCTCGCTCCCATGTTAGCTCTTCACGGCCACAATTGTCCCATCGGACCTTGACCATCCCGATCACTTTGTTCCGCAACTGTTTCTCGGCTCGATCCTCGATCCGAATGGGTCTAACCCTCGTCGTTAGCCCATACTCGACCGGTACCCGATCATTCTCCACTACTTGAGCTGGATCCTTCACCGCCTTACGAAGGACTGAGATGTGAAATACATCATGTAATCCACCCAAGTCTGCTGAAAGTGCTAGTCGATAAGCAGCTTCCCCAACTCGCTCCACCACCTCAAACGGACCAAGATACCTCGGACTTAGCTTTTTCAAACGCCGAATCCTGGACACGCCTTTGAAGGGTTTGATCTTCAAATACACCCAATCACCCACCGCGAACTCCACGTTCCGGTATTTGGCATTGTAGTACTTTGCTTGACGATCTTGGGCCATCAATAGCCTCTCTCGAACAGAGCGTATGAGCGAGGTATCTTCTTCGACTTCCTTTTTCCCACTCAGCTTCGATTCGCCTGCTTCTGCCCAAGCTAACGGCGTACGGCATTTCCGACCATATAAAGCTTCAAATGGCGCCATACCAATACTCGCTTGGTAGCTATTATTATAGGCAAATTCGACAAGAAATATATAATCTTCCCATCTCTTACCAAAGTCTAGGGCGCACATGCGGAGCATGTCCTCCATCGTCCTGTTGGTTCGTTCAGTCTGGCCATCCGTTTGGGGATGAAAGGTCGTACTAAACGCTAACTTTGTACCCAACATTTGATGAACAAGCCGCCAATCATTCGATGTGAACTGCCCATCACGGTCACTAACGATGCTCCGAGGAACACCGTGCAGTCGAACAACCTGCTCCACATAAAGCTTGGCCAAGGTTTCCACTGAATCGTCTCTTCTATTTGGAAGGAAGTGCGCCACTTTTGTCAACCGATCCACAATCACCCAGATTAAATCATGACCGCGTTGAGATCTCGGCAACCCATGCACGAAATCCATCGAAATATCATCGAACTTCCACTCCGGAATAGGTAATGACTTCAGGAAACCGCCAGGCTTCTGGCATTCCGCTTTCACCAACGCACAGGTATTGCATTCAGCCACATAACGTGCGACATCTTTCTTTAATCCGGGCCACCAGAACAGCTTTTTCAGATCTCTGTACATCTTTGTGCTCCCTGGGTGAACTGAGTACTTTGCAAAGTGAGCTTCGTACATCAACTCTTCCCTCAATTTACCCACACTCGGGACGCACACTCGACCATTTCGTCTTAACAAACCGTTATCCAAGAGAATTGGTCATCCGGCCCATCTTTTGCATAGCGCTGGAGGCTTTCATCAAGCTCCGTTGCTCGCCGAACTCTGTCCGTAAGGTCATATTGCACCTCCGTCCAGTTCAAGCATGCATCGGTTGACGAACCCTTGTACCAACAAGATATCTCCAACGCTTCCAATTCCTGGATTAAACGCTGATCATGCCTCTGCAACCAGCTTGCCCGTACCGGAGTCTTTCGACTCAAAGCATCAGTGACCACATTTCCCTTCCCGGGAGTATAGTGAATCTCGAAGGTGTAGTCCCCAAGGAACTCCATCCATCTTCGTTGTCGCATATTCAGATCCTTCTGATCCAACAATTACTTTAGGCTTTTATGATCTGTATAGATATCCACTTTAACGCCATATAGATAGTGCCGCCACAACTTGAGCGCAAAGATTATCGCCGCCAACTCAAAATCATGGACGGGGTAATTCCGCTCATGCACTTTCAACTGGCGCGAGCCATAAGTAATCACTTTACCAAACTGCAGAAGAACGCAGCCTAAGCCGCTCCCGGAAGCATCACTATAGATCTCATACCCATCGGTACCACATGGCGATGTCAACACAGGCGCCGTGGTCAAACGACTCTTCAATTCTTCAAAAGCTCACGCGCACTCTGGCGTCCAAATGAACTTTTGATCTTTTCTCGTCAGCGTGGTCAGAGGTAAAGCAATCCGTGAGAAGTTTTCCACAATCCGTCTATAGTAGCCCGCAAGTCCAAGGAAGCTCCTGACCTCGACCACTGAAGACATCACTGGCCAATCTCGGATGGCACTTATCTTCAACGGATCCACCGCGATACCTTCTCCACTTACCACATGGCCTAAAAAGGCTACTGAAGAGAGCCAGAACTCACACTTTGAGAACTTGGCAAAAAGTTTATTCCTCCGCAGGGTATGCAAGACCAACCGCAAATGGTTTGCGTGATCCTCTTCCGACTGAGAGTATACTAAGATGTCATCGATAAACACAATAACAAACAAATCCAAGTACTCTCGGAACGTTCGATGCATTAGGTCCATAAATACCGAAGGCGCATTACATAGGCCAAACGGCATTACCGTGAACTCATAATGACCGTAGCGTGTTCCAAACGCCGCCTTGGGAATGTCACCTTCCCTAATCCGCAGCTGATAATATCCCGATTTCAAATCCAATTTGGAATAGACCGTTGATCCTGCCAGCTGATCAAAGAGGTCATCAATCCGCGGGATCGGATATTTATTTTTCTCCGTCAGCTTATTCAATTCGCGGTAGTCAATACACAACCGTAAGCTATCGTCTTTCTTTTTCACAAAGAGAACAGGCACGCTCCAAGGTGACATACTTGGGCGTATATATCCCTGCTCCAACAACTCTTGCAATTGGACTTTCAACTCAGCCATCTCTTTTGGCGCAATGCGATATGGAGAGCGGGCCACAGGTTTCGCACCTGGCACCAACTCAATAGAGAAGTCAATCTCCCGCTGGGGTGGTAACCCAGGAAGATCTTTCGGAAACACATCGGCAAACTCTGACACAACCAGAACTTCACCGACACTGGCCTTTGGCTCAACAGCCTGAATTAGCGTGAAGAATAACTCTGCGCCCTTCCGAACAGCATTGACGACTTGGAGTGCAGACAACAGAGTCCCGCCAACTCCTCGCATACCAGCAAACTTCGTCACAAGTCCAGTATTCTGGCCCAGTGTAATCTCCTTGGAGTTGCAATCAATAAAGGCACGCTGCTCCGAGAGCCAGTCCATACCAAAGATCACATCAAACTCCGACAACGGTAGCACCGCTGCACTCAACCCGAAATCCCGACTTCCTATTTGAACATCCACATCGCAAGCCCTATCCGCAAGCATCACAAAGTCATTCGGCAATAGCACCCTTGTACTATCCACCGTCACATGACTTGGTACCCCAATGCGAGATATGAACTCCTCAGATAGAAAAGAATGCGAAGCACCCGTATCAAACAGGGCTCTCGCCAAATTATTCCGAATCAGAACAAAGCCTGCAGCACACACACCATGCACAAGCTATACATAACCAAAAACCATAGCACATAAGCAAGTAAGCTAAATCAACTCGTACCTGTGACGACGTCACTTTGCTTAATCGCTTCCTGTTGGCCAAGCTGATAGATTCGGGGCTGTGCCTGAGACGCAGAGGAATCAACCACCGCTTTGCCCTTCTCAGCATACGACGCACCCGCCTTCTTATCCCCTTTGGGCTGAACAACCCGACAGTCACGGGCGATATGCCCCACTCGGCCACAGTTATAGCATGTACGAGAATCCGGCCTTGATGTCGCTCCCGACACAACAGTCGTAGTCACTTGCCCAGACGGCTTGGACCTCTTGCGCCCTTTCTTCTGGTAAAATGATTTGCTCGGGCGAGGTGCTTGAACCTCTGGCTTTGACACAACTAAGCCTTTGTTCCCTTGCACCCGCCGCATGTCCTTCTCCAACGCACACGCAGTATCAACCAACGCCTGAAACCCTTGGTTCACTGAACTCGAAAGCAGGAATCGCAAATCATCCCGCAATCCTTCATAGAACCGATTCGTTTTCCTTTGGTCATCCGCGAAGATTGTACCCGCATATCGTCCCAACCTGGTAAACTCATGCTAGTAGATATCCACGTTATCTTCCCCTTGCTTTAACCGTTGGAACTCATTTTCCATAGCAATGCGTTGCGTCGCTGGGACATGTTTTGCCAGAAATATTCGAGAGAACTCCTCAATCGACACTTGCGTTAATTGCCTGCCCGCCAAATGGTGTACCTCAACCTCGTCCCACCATAACCGCGCCTCTCCTTCAAGCATGAAGGTGTCCAAGGTGACCTTCAGAGTTTCCTCCGCCCTGATCGCTGTCATTATGCTCTTGACACGCGATAACCAATCTTCTGCCTGCATTGGGGATCCCATTCCCGCAAACGTAGGAGGACTGAAGCTCATGAATTGCTTCAACTGTCGGTCAGCTGCTCGTGGATCTACAGCCTCAACCGGCTCGGGTCTTACAACAACACGAACTGGCTCAACTGCCGGCTGCGCTTGCCCGGTCGGCTGAATCATGGCAAATAGAGCCTCAGCAACTAAACGAATAGTTTCCGCAGATGGAGGAGGTGTGGGCACCTCAACTGGTGCCGCACTCTCATCAGGGCGCTGGGGCTCAGACTGCCCAGCACCACTACGCGTCACCTATAGGTGGACAAGACACACATTAGCGAACGTATGCAAGCAAAACAACACAAAAAGGAACGCGCAGATTTCTCAAACAAGATTTTGTACATTCCTTAGTGGACATTCCAGAGTTCATTAGCGTCACAGCAGGGCGCATAAACACGCGCTCGCCACCCCATAAAAGAATTCGTCCACGAATTCGATAGAGGAAGACCGAATAAAGCTGATACCAAAATGTAACGACCCCATCCGTTAAATGACGTATAGTAGAAGGTCCGGCCGGGGCCCCACACTATATGCCACAAACAGACGGTGAGGTCACAGGATAATACCAAACCAACCACGAATCCTAACTCAGAGCATTCTAGCGGAAGCTTTAAGTAGTAATTTGAACTCTAACCAGGAATGTCCAATATATAAACCACCTTTATATATATCACGGAAAGTACACAAATACATAGAGTTTGGCCTTAAGGCCTTACAGTTCCTCTTTTCACAACGTATGGTTTACAAACCTCGGCGCGCAGGCCGGCCATACATGAGTAAAAGCAAATAAGCAAAAACATTCGCTTAGCCTTCAAGGGCTAGCCGCAGCAGCAGCAGCAACAGCAGTAGGGCTTCAGCCCTTCACTTACCACTTGGCTCTCCAGCACCTGCACGGGAACAATCCACCCAACCGGTGGAAAACAATGCAACGGTCAGCATTCAGCTGACCCAATTATAACAATCTTACCCCTTTCTCGGGGCATTAGCATTCTTTCCCTGCAAAGCATGACATCATCATATAACAACTATGTGCGCGCAGGCACATTCAAGCCATCACAACTATCGGCCACACGGCCCGACAGTCCGTGCACTCAGGGCACATTCTCGGTGTACCGGAATACCAGGGTCAACACCACCGTCTACACGGTATTTTAGCATTCTAGTCTTTCCGGCGCGCGGGCCTAAGACTCTCATTAGGTGCTCCAACAAAACCTATAACCAGGCTTCCAAGTCGGACGGACCTAACGCAGGTACGGATCATCCACCCCCTGTTGCTCAAGTCGCCGTGCCACCTCGAATACGGAAGTATCCATTGCTATTTATAGGCGCGGTTCGGTTTCACCTTTCCTGTTCGGCAATCTGCCTTTTCATCGAGTTGCAGCCCAACGGCTCAACCGCTCATAAAGTGGCAACGCACGGCCACAAGAGTTGCATCTAACCCTCTTCATTTCCTGGACATCATCCAGTACTTCCTGCTGCACCAAGCAACAGGTAGGCACAAGGCAACACAAGCCATAATCACGGAGCCTTCTCCGATATGCAAACAAGCATCACCAATCCAGACCATATCCAGATGGGTTTCACACAGCATGCCTAGAGCCGTACTCCAATTCCGGCCTCTAACAAGGGGGACTTCACATATCTACCCCAAGGGACACCACAACCCACCATACACTCGCGGGGAAGGGTTTTCCCTATGCAATGCAGAAAAGAAGGACTTCACATGTCCAAGAAGGGAGATCGTTACTCTTGTCGATCTCTTGGGAGCCATCGAAAACTAGCCGGTGAGAAAGAACCGCAGCAGCCTTGCCTTCACAACGCCGGCTTCGGATCACGAATCGGACCACGGGAACTCCGCCGGTGGCTTGATCTCCTCCTCCTTCTTCTTCCTCCTCTCTCTTTCTCTCTTCCTTAAGCACATGAAGAATGAATCTTCATCAGCCTTCACGGATTAAATCCAGCCAGGAAACCACCTGAGCCCTTGGATCAAAAGAGAGAAATCTGAACGGCCACGATCTGCCCAAAAACCCAAATTTTTGGCTGACACGGCCTGTGACACGCCCGTGTCACAGGCCGTGTACCCTTAAGCGGCACACACGGTCTTCATACCGACTGAGATTTACCAGAACATGGGCATCGACATGCCCGTGTCGAGCCTGACACGCCCGTGTCATTCCTGAGACACGCCCGTGTCACCCCCGCCTCATCGAGCTGCAAGCAGTACACGGGTCGGAACACGGCATCGGACACGCCCGTGTCCAACCTGACACGCCCGTGTTCAAGGCTTAGTTCAAGGCCGTGTAATCTTCTGACTCGGGCCACATTTTTATTTGCGTGACACGCCCTGGGACACGCCCGTGTCCCAGGCCGTGTACCCCTGACACGCCCTGGGACACGCCCGTGTCCCAGGCCGTGTAAAATGACCTGCACCTCAAAATTCATTTTGAGTCTTTTTGGGTCTTTTTGGGGTGTTACAGGTAGTTCGACTATCTTCTTTGGTAGTTCGACTATCTATATCGTTCGACTATCTGTTTGATAGGTCGATGATCTCTGTGCTTCGGTCGACGATCTCCGAGGGTCGTTCGACGTTTTGCTGTATGTCGTTAGTAATTTTGTCATCTTCTATTCTATGATTTATTTCATATTTATTTGGCATATTATTTCAGTAAATTTGTGATATTATTTCCTGGCAATCTCTGCTCCATTTCTTATGTATGAGTCAATCTTTATCTGACAAAGTGTTTTGTCTTATTAGTTGAAATGCATTTCCTGCTTTATCTGCCAGGCTGTCCTTTATAGCCGTTAGACTCAGAAAGTCTTCTCTAGCTGTAAAGAGTTCTTTCTGATGTGACCTTTTTCCTGCACCCTTCTTATCTGATTGGTTATGCAGCTTCTTAGAAAGCTTTATCCTCTTATAGTATGTCTGTCTGCAGGATTTGTTTTTGCTTTATGCTTTTTGCAGCCCAGATTGCTGATGCCAAAAGAAGACAAAGATTCAAACTCAAATTAAAGCCGTTGCAAAGGCTCATATAAAAAGAGCTTCTTTTTGAAAGAAGATAAGAGATACATAGAACTGATATACAACACAAACACTCAGCAGCATAGAAAAAGAGAAAAAGCAAGAAAGTTCTACAGATCTCAGAATTTCATATTCAACTGAGAAGATCAAAGCTCTTCAGCATTCTTCTTCATCCTGAGTTCATCCTGCTTACAGGAAGACTTTCACTCAGAGGCCTTTAGAAGAAGAAGAAGAAGAAAGGAAGCTGTTTTGAAGAAGAACACCTGTTCCCAATCAAGAATCTTCTTCAAGCTTATCCTTCAGAACCTCAAGACAATTCTTTATCTTAGTTCAGAAGAGTTCCTGCACCCTGAAGCAAGACTCCTTCCTGGATATTCTCTAAGCCAGGGGGAGCCTTGATTCTTTAGAGCTATCTAGCTCTGTGCAATCCACTAGCTTCTCTAATCTATTTAACAATAGAGAAGAAGCCTTAACTCTCTCAACCTCTTGTACACAGGGTTATTACTCCCTTCAAAAGTGAACCATTGGTGGCAGGGCACCTGATCAAAAACCTGTGTTGGAGATTGAGCTCCTGATCGAAAGCTCAAAGGGTCTACTTGATCTACCTGAAGCAGATCAGTTGGTGGCAGGGCACCTGAACAAAAACCTGTAGTGGATTCCTACCAGGGTGGTAGAAGAGTGGACGTACCTATTTAGAGGGAACCACTATAAAATTTCTTGTGTCGTCTGAGCTGCTTATTTAATTTATTATACTGTGGCTGTGAGTAGAAATAACTAGGATTGCTAGTTGCTGTGATAGGATCCCAAGCTTAACTGTAATTACAGTTAGCTCTCTCTTGTGCACTACACTTTGTGTTAGGCTCTATGGTTATCAATATCTATATACTAATTCCGCAAATTAACTCTAAGGGAGTTGAGTAGGGTATCATAATTTTTGAATACTCTATTCACCCCCCCTCTAGAGTTGTATCTATCCTCACTTTCACATATAACGAGTTGTGGACAAGTTTAATTGAAGGAAACAACCTTATATAATTCGGTAGATATAATTGGATAAATGTATAAATGATTTAACTATGGCCTTGATATATGTTGGATGGATAAAAGAGAATTAGTAATCCAATGCTTAGAGTGTCGTCTCCCTACGGGTAGCATTGTGGAAGTAACAAGTGCGGTGTTGACTATCACTAGTTGGAATGAGATTGAGATGAGTAACGTTAGACGGTTGGGCTTGGCCCTCGGTGTTCATGTCCTGAGGCTCCTTCCGCATTTGATGGATGGTTGGTCTTGGTCCTCAGTGTTCACATCCCGAGGCTCCTTCCATGCCACGATATTGTGAAATTACATATGGTGTGAGTCGACACGTGGTGTCGTAATCCCGGGTTAAGGATAGTGTGGCAGGTCTACGGGCTCGCCAATCGTCACACCAATGGGAGTTGACAGCTAGACCTTGGGCGGTTGGGCTTGGTCCTTGGTGTTCATGTCCCGAGGCTCCTTCCGTGCAAAGTGAACGGTTGGGATTGGTCCTCATGTTCATTTCTGAGGCTCCTTCCGTATCACGCATAGGCCAGTTCGGGGCTAGGATCTTGGTGCTCATTTACCCAAGAGAACCCGTTGAGACGTAGTACGCATGTGAGCTCCGCTGTTTTGTTCTTTGCATTGAGGCGTATGGAGGCCTAGGCAAGGTAGTGTGGAGACCAGCCTAGTAGTGGATATGCCCGCTCTACTGTCACCGTTTGGCCACGACGGTTGACGCCTGAGAGGTTAGCTACCTGCTCGAATAGTGGGAATTATAAGTCTGTGTCGACATAGCGATTTCATGTGCTTGATCATGGGTGTGTCATTGCATTGCATTCATAGCATTGCACTTCATTGCATACACAAGACCCTCATCGTATAAGTTTGTATGGGCACTCCTATACGATGAGTTACTTATTGCTGAACGACCCTTAACTTATATGCTTGTATGGGCATCCATATACGTTGAGTTACTTACTGTTATAACATTATACTCTCTTGCTGCTGTAGATGGTAGAATTGTAGAATAAGAGCTTGTTCATTTATACACTACTTTTATTGCTACCTATGTTTTGTATACTTACTTCACCCGCTTGTACTACTGTTTTATATATATTGTACCTGTTCCTTTCTCCGCCCGGTGTCGAGGAGTTGCTGGGGGAGCGGATGTGAAGCCACTTAGTCTCTATGACTAACGGTTGCCTTGTCTTCCTTTTTAGGAGGAAACCCCGCAGGTGGAGCAGCAGGCTATGCAGCTGGACAGCCAGGCTAGGTCGACAGGGCCTGAAGGAACGGTACCGTCGCTACCGTCTATTACAGATGTGAGTGAGAGATATTTTGTTGTAGCCCTTTGGGGCAATTATATTTATGTACTCTAATTATGTAGAAGCTTGTTTAGCTTCTCTTTTGCTATATTTATGGACTTATGCTTTGTGTGGATTGACTTTCTTTTATTATTATGGTTGGGTTGACAGTTTATTTGTTGAAGCCGGCAAGATAGGCGTCTTGTGTTACAGGCTGACCCGAGTGTTAGTGTTACCGCAAGGCGGCTGTTCTTGGCATAAGACCCCTCTCGTGCCGTGTCTTGTATTTCGGGAGGGGGGTCTTACACAGCCGACCTGAAGAGGACGATGTACTGGACGAGCATGAAGAGGGACTTCACATACTTCATGACCCATTGCGAGGCCTATCACTTAGTGAAGGCCGAGTGTAAGAGTCCGGCCGGATTGTTGCAGCCACTTCCGGTGCCGGAGTGGAAGTTCGACGATATCGCCAAGGATTTCATACATGTTCTTCCTCGGGCACATGCAGGGAACGACTCGATATGGGTGATCATCGATCGATTTACGAAGGTGGCCAGATTTCTCCTGATAAGGAAGGACACTCCGGTGGGTGACTTGGTGCGGAAGTTTATGGAGCAGTTCGTCCGATACCATGGAGTGTTGAGGACGATAGTGTTTGATCATGATGGACGATTTTTGTCTAAGGAATGGAGGTTGGTCCAGGATTATTTGGGGACCCGGTTGACATTTAGTACCACCTTCCACCCTTAGACGGATGGACAGACAGAGCGCACCAATCATACACTGGAGGATTTGTTGCATCTTTGCATATTGGACAAAGGAGAGCCATGGGAGAGGAAGCTACTGTTGATCGAATTCTCGTACAACAACACCCACCAGTCCAGCATCGACATTGCCCCTTATGAGGCTTTATACGGGCGGAGATGCAGCACTCGTTTGTCTTGGATCCAGGATGAGGATCCCAAGGCACTTGGCTCAGAGTTTGTCGAGGATACGGATGCTCAGGTGCGGGTGATTCGAGATAGGATGTTGGAGGCCCAGAGCAGATAGACCAAGTATTACGATGCTCGATATCATCAGGTAGTGTTCTAGGTAGGATACCGGGTGTTTCTGAAGATACGACCGATGCATGGAGTCTCGCGGGTGTGTGGTCAGAAGAAGCTCAGTCCGTGATACATGGGGCCTTAAAGGATCCTGGAGTGGATCGGTCCCTTGGCATAAAGACTGGAGCGGCCGCTAGAGCTAGCGGATTTGCACGACGTTTTCCAAGTCTTCTCCCTCAGGAGAGCTCTACTTTGGCCGGAGCAGCAGATTACGACTATAGATGGGCCTATAGCTTCTGATCGATCGGTGCACCTGGAGCTGATCCTGATAACGATACTGGGATGCGGGTCTTATGACGCAAGAAGGTTCTGTTGGTAAAGGTCTTGTGGAGGAATCATTTTATAAGAGGAGCATACGTGAGAGCCACAGGACTAGATGCAGCAAAGGTACCCGGGACTTTTTAGGTCAGGTATTCCCGCTAACCTCTCGGGATGTTACATTTTATTTCTCATACTTGAAACCCTGTAGGCCTAACTTGAATTTCGAGGACGGAATTTTTATTTTTATGTATTGGGATTTGTAACATCCCTCAGACTTCTAGAACCCTAGGATGTTTTTTTCATGACTGGGTCATGACAAAACCCTGGGAAGAACTAAAAGGCCTAATGACACCCAATGTAACACCCCAAAAAGTACAGACCAAGAGGGCCGAGCGGGATGGAAACCTGGGCTCAATGAAATCGTCGAGCAGAGCTCGATAAAAGTGTCGAGCTGAGCTCGATGCAAAGCTCGACGAAATCGTCGAGCAGAGCTTGACGAAAGCGTCGAGCAGAGCTCGACGAAAGCGTCGAGCAGAGCTCGACGAAAGCGTCGAGCAGATCTCGACGAAAGCGTCGAGGATAGCTCGACGAAATTGTCGAGGAGAGCTCGACGAAATTATCGAGGAGAGCTCGACGAAATTGTTGAACAGAGCTCGACGAAAGCCTCGAGCAAGGCTGAGCGGAGTTTGATGAATGGAATGGCCATGGAGGCTCCGTAACTCCCACTTTATGGGGCTTTTATTCCTCTGAGGGATAGGAGGAGTTTCTGGAGGTGGCCAACCATTAATTTGGTTCAGCCCCCTTAATTTGGTTGAAACTGAAGGGGTGGAGTTAATGGCCATTAATGGAGTTTAATGACATTTGGGAGTTACAAGCCTCCTCTCCCAAATTCGCTCTTTTAGGACCTTCACCAGAGCAAGGTCAAGCATTTTCCCTCGATTACTTTTCAATTCCATTGAGGTTGGTGTAAAAGTTGCAGAAGAGTAAGAAGCTCGGTGGCTAGAATGGTGAGAAGGCAAATCGCACATCTTCAGGCAGCAAATCAGGTCCTCCTCTACTCCTTCTTCATGGGTTAGATCTTAGGAATCTTTAGAGATAAGAATGGGGCTCAGATGAGCCGATTCCAAGCTTAAAATTCCGTGAATTTTGGATTTGGGCTTCCTCTCGGGTTTGCCGGAAATCGCCCCTCCGGCGGCAGTGCCGCCGCCCGACAATAGCCCTAAACGGAGGTGGTGGCGGAGGTGGCCAGCCAGGGAGGTGGCCGGGTGGTCGGGAAATATGGATAGAAATTGTCCCATGTCAGGTTGATCGGGGCCCTTGGCTGGAGGAAGAAGAAAACCTGCAGCCATTAAATTTGCTTTAAGATTTGTGTTAGATCTAATATATTCAATGTTGAATTATGTTTTTTTTGTAACAGTCATTGGGCTATTTTAAATTAATTATTAAAAGTACCTAGGGGCCTACTCAGAAAAGTGGTCTACATATAATTTGTAGTCATATGAGTCTAGTTTAATATAAAATTAGTTTGAACCAATTTGGAGTTCAGGTCAAACCACATCACTCATTTTGGTGAAGTCTATACCTAGGCTTTGTCAGAGATTTTTTTGAGTGCCCCCACCTATCCATCCATCCAAATGACTTGAAACTTTAGATGGGGGTCACTCTTGCTTATACCTAAAACATATTCAAAAATGGGAATTTTTGGAAAAACTTTTCCTAATGTTGTTGTAGAAATTTAATAATCCATGTATAAATTATTTAAGGGGTCTAATGACCTCTAAACCCACCAATATTTTTGTGTCTTACTCTTAGGGTCTTAGCATGACCATGATAAAAATCTCAGGCGAATTGGGTTAGATTTGAATTGGATTTGGTGAGACCAAAGTGTGGCCCTTTAAGGGTTAATTAGGGCCAGAGTGAGCTTGGGGCATGGAGGGGCCAATTCCCACCCAAAAGGGTTGTGACTTTGTCAAGAGCCCCATGGTTAGCTTAAATACCCTCACATGGTGTTTGGGGTGGATTAGGGTGG
The DNA here is from genome assembly GCA_039513925.1 of Platanthera zijinensis. Taxonomy (NCBI): domain Eukaryota; kingdom Viridiplantae; phylum Streptophyta; class Magnoliopsida; order Asparagales; family Orchidaceae; genus Platanthera; species Platanthera zijinensis. The sequence continues at coordinate 52,573,776 of CM077091.1, forward strand.
ATTTTCCCTAGAACCCTTGTTCAAACCCTAAGGTTGAACATTAAGGGTTTGTGAAGGACATGAAGTGATATGTCCTTTCATGGACTTGGTGTTTAGTCCAGGTGATCTTAGGGTGGTGAAATGCCCTAGGAAGGAATTTGGTGACATTTAGACTTAGGTACACAACTTAAACCAATTAGGGATAGTTTAGGCCTATATTTTTATGAAAATATAGGAGGTTCATATGATCTCTTATTTTCATGGGATTTTGTTAGGAGTAATTTTATAGTGCTATTGACTCCTTAAATTTATTATAGGATGATTAGAAAACAATAGCTCATACTTGTAGGTATAATCTCCACCTTTCCCTTTTTGATGATTTTGATGTAACCAAAGTTAGATTAACTTAGAATGATATGAAACTCTGGCAAGGTTAATTAAATATCATTTAGAGGCACTAGTAAATTATTTGGATCATTTGGGCATTTCCTCTTAGTACTTCATGTGTAAAGTAAACAAGTGCACCATATTTTGATAAATAAATAATAAATAGTATACCTTGCTGTAAAGTTTTGATACTTGGTCATAGAATCTTTTAGGGCATAATAAAGCCTAAAAAAATTATCACATGCCATTTTGATGAGTTTATAAGAATGTTTCTTAACAAAGTGCACTTTTATGGAATTAATTGATATATTTTTATACATGGCTCACTGACCTTGGATTTGTATGAAACTTATTCAGTAGTGTTTTATAATCATTATAAGGCTCTGGTAATTTTTATATAATTTTTGGACTATAATTTATGGTACTCCCTTCATTAACTCTAATTATTTGGACCAAATTGAATTAATTATTTTGAGGTTATCACATTTATGAAAATCTATGAAATTTAGAATTCACTAATATTTTGCTATCATACACTGTTCATAATTTTTGGGTGGCCATAACTTAAGGAAATCTAGTACTTCATGTTCAAAATAACCCATGGCCTAACTTTTGGGAAAATTTAATAAATGCTAAATTAATTAGGAAAATTACAAGTTTATGGATTTAGTCTAAATTTGTAATGATAGACCCATAATAATTATCTTAGGGAATTTGGATGAAAATTTGGAGTACCTATTATCATGTACATCTTATAGCTTAGGTTGGTCTGCATTTAGCAAAACTGCGAAAATTGTGATAACTTGGGATATGGACATAGGGAGTTGGTGAGTAATGTGTTCTGATTTGGTAAGATGAAAAAGTGAGCTTCATTAAGAGTCATGATGAGGGGAATGTTGGGTTGACTAATGTTAGGTGGTGCTCGGGATCAACAAAAGATCGTCTTTCTTGTGGAGAGAAAGAGAGTCAAAATACACTAGGGTTAGATCCAATATAATATTAAAAGGGATCGGGAATCTGGGTAATAACCAATAATAGTATGTGCCTTGCGAAAGGGAACGATGAGCTTCAACTACCATCATAGTTCATAGTTCCCTTTAAGAACCCTTCACGGGGTATGTCGGGGGCAGTCCTAGGCTAACCTAAACCGTAAGAATAATCAAGGTTAAAGATCAATTAGTATAATAAGTGATTCACCTTCACACACCCCGTTTACACAAGAGGTTCGTTTGTACGGTTATCCAAGCGGTAGGCTCGGTGGTTTTGGTGATGGGCAGGTCAGCCCGGCGAGCCGATGGCTCGGGAGTTAATTGTGACGGACGGGATAGTCCGAGGAGCTTTGGCTCGATGGAAAAAATATAGTAATATTGCATGTGGATAAGATAAAATGTGGTGGGTCTTCAGTATTGGAGAGTCGTCACAACTACACCAATACATTGACTCGGCAAGTGTGGTTTAGCACTTTTCCAAATAAAGTCCGGTGCACAGCCGGCAAGAGTACGTAGGAGCTCTGCTTAGTGTACCAGCATCGAGGCGTACGATAGGTCTAACTAGTAGTGTTGATACCGATTTAGAGGTGGGCGATGCCCAACCCACTGCTTCCATTTGCCACTACGGAGGTATCCTTGGAGGTTTGGCTCCAGAATGGGGGAACTAAAGGTCTGTGTGCACAGAGTTGAGTGTGTGTGTTACACTTGCATGTTCACATCATAGCATACTTTCATGACATAGCGTCATCATTGCGTATAACCCTAACACTTATTGATAGTTATTACTTCAGAGTTAGCTAGTCACCTAGAGGAGGGGGGGGGGGTGAATAGGTCTTTGAAATTTCTTAAGCCTTTTTGCTATTTACTAAATAAGTGATCTAGAGCTTGTCCTTAATACATGTAAGATAAAATAAAAACAACCAACACAACACAACACAACACACAAGTATTTATAGTGGTTCCCCAATTGGGTACATCCACTTTTCCTCTTACCTTTCTAACTTATGTTATACAAGGCACAAACTCCTCCAAAATGCTCCTCAGAGCTTACACCTCAGACCCTCTGCCTTATACTCAGGTTCTCTTCAGAACCCTACCTCAGAACCACAAAGGTTCCTACCTCAGAGCCCTGTAGTGCTCCTACAGCTCAGTTGTCCTCAAATTACCTACATCAGCCTTATCTCTAAGGCCTATAGCTCAGGCTTTTCAGCCCTACAACTTCAGGCACAAGACCCTACTCTCAGAGTGATGCGACACTCCTCTACAGCTCAGTACCCTTCCAGGTACCTACCTCAGTGCCCTTCTAGGCACCTACAGCTTAGTGACAAACTTGTAATCTACCTCAGGACAAAAGGCCCTACACTCAGTCTTCTCCAAGACCTACACTCAATGACACACTTGTCACCTACAGTTCAGTGACTGAACAGTCATCTACCTCAGCCTTATCACTAAGGCCTACTACTCAGGCTTGGAGGACATCCCTACTCTCAGATCCACACTTGGATCCTACCTCAGTTCCTCAGTAGGGAACCTACCTTAGTGACTAATTAGTCACATACAACTCAGGCACAAAGTGCCCTATAGCTCAGATCCAGGCAGACTGAATCCTATAGGAAATTGATAAAGTAAATTGAAATACTGACTTAGAGAAAAATCTCTGAGTCTACCTTACTAGACTGAGCAGATATCAGTCCAGCCCACTTGCTGTAGAAGGAATTAGTCTTCTTCTACAACCACCAATTTCTCTGCTATATTGAAGAAAACTAACTGCTGTTGACGGCTTACATCCCTTCACACAGCTATCTCCTATTGCTGAATGAATGAATCAGCCACCTTGTTCTCTAAAGAACAATCTTCCTGAACTGGAAGAAGCTTCAGCTATCTTTCTCTACCTTACAGGCTTGCACAGCTGGACTTGGCTTTAAAGCTCGTCAGAGAAGATTAAGTCCAGCCGCCTATCGTTTCTTTTTCGTTTGCTGAGATTGTTGCCCTAATCCCATTTTATCTTTTCTTTTTATATCTGTAGATTTGAATCAATGACACAATTTGAATGTGGGCCCAGCCAAAGATGGTGAGCGCCACTTTCCTCAGAAGAGGACAAATAGTAGCTTCTGGTGCTACTATAGCTTTCCCGCAACGACATAAAGTACTTGGTCTAAGATCGACGATCGTCGAGCTGAGATCAACGAACTCTGTACTGAGCTCGACGAACTTGAGAATTTCCAACTTTATATTTAGCTCGACGAGATGTGAGCTCAGCTCGACGAACTCTGAATCTTCAAACTTGATCTTGAGCTCGACAAAATGTAAGCTCAGCTCGACAAACTCTGAATATTCAAACTTTAACTTGAGCTCGATGAACTTTGAATATTCAACCTTTAACTTGAGCTCGACAAAATGTGAGCTCAGCTCGACGAACTCTGAACTCAGTTTGATGAACTCCACTTTCTGGACTTAAAAGAATTCTGCTGGCTTTGTCTCAACGGTTCCTTATCAACTGTCTCAGTGGTTTCTTCTTCACAGCTTAGATTAGCTTCTGTATTAGCGGTTTAGCTGAGAACAACACTTCTCTCAACGTTTTGTGTAGAGCTTCTCAGCTATCTCAGCGATTATGCTGAGAAATTCTTCTCAACTGTCTTAACTGTCTTAGATATCTCAAGATTCTTTTCACAATAGTGTAGTGAGACTCTTTAGGGCATGCCTGTTGCCTAGCACAGACACATGTTGCATACATAATGTTAGTCCTACTTATAGTGAGGTAGAGAAGGGAGCCAACTATACCTCTATACAAAGTTGGATCAACAGGCATACTTGAGCTCATTGGAGTTCTTATGGTGGAAGCATTCTCCGTACCATATTTCTTGATTAACTCCCTAGTGAACTTTGACTGGGATATGGATAGACCATCGTCAGTCTGTCTTACTTGGAGTCCCAAGATTTCAGTTCACTCATACTACTCATCTCAAACTTCCTCTGCATAAGTTTTGCAAACTTCCTACAGAAGTCGTCATCAGTAGAGCCAAATATTATATCATCAACATAAATCTGGACTAGGATGATCTTGCCCTTAGATTCCCTTAGAAATAGGGTCTTTCCTATCTTCCCCCTTGAGAATTTGTTCTCAATGAGGAAGATAGACAATGCCTCATACCATGCTCTAGGGGCTTGCTTGAGCCCATATAGAGCTTTCTTAAGTCTATACACATCAGTAGGAGAGTTAGAATCTAAAAAATCTGGAGGTTGCTCCACATAGACCTCTTCTTTCATGTCTCCATTCAGGAAGGCTGACTTAACATCCGTCTGGAAGACTTTGAATCCCTGGAAGGTTACAAATGCCAGGAACAGTCTGATGGCTTCCAACCTTGCAACTAGGGCAAAAGTCTGATCATAATCAATCCCCTCTTCCAATTTGTACCCCTTGGCCACAAGTCTAGCCTTATTCTTTATTATAATGCCATTTTCATCAAGTTTATTTCTGAAAATCCACTTGACTCTAATGACATTGTTGCCATTTGGTTTGGGAATCAACTTCCAAACCTTGCATCTTTTGAACTGGTTCCGTTCTTTTTGCATTGCACCAATCCAGAATTGGTCTTGATTAGCCTCTTCAAATTTCTTGGGCTCTTCTTTTGACAGGAAGTTGGAGTAAAGAGTTGTGTTGAAACTCCTACTTCTAGTCTATACACCTTGGCTAGCCTCACCAATTATCTGATCTGAAAGATGATCTCTCAAGTATCTGACTGTTGTGGGTAGCCTAACTGCTTCTTGCTGAGCTCCATTTTCTTCAGCTGGTTGTTCTTCATCTCCAACTTGACTGTCCTATGCTTCCTCTGGAAATCATCCCTCTCCAGATTTTTCTTACGCAGCAGGGTCTTTATTTTTGATGGAGAGCTTTTCCATCATAATTTCTATACCAGCAGAACTAGGCAAAGATCTTGACAGCTCACTATCAATCATGATTGACTCATCCAACACTACATTAATAGATTCTTCTACTACTTGATTAGTCAAGTTATAGACTCTATATGCCTTACTACTATTATTGTACCCAACAAAGATCCCCTCATGGAATTTTGCAGCAAACTTATTCACTTTTGACTTACCATTGTTCAAGATTAAACACTTGTAACCAAAGATCCTGAAATAGGATATGTTTGATTTTCTGCCCTTCAAGATCTCATAGGGATTCTTCTTGTGGCCTTTGGTGATAGAAGCCCTATTGAGAACATGAGATGCAGTGTTAATTGCCTCGGCCTAGAAATATTTAGGGAGAGAAGTGTCACTCAATAATGTTCTCCCAGCTTCCATGAGAGTCTTGTTTTTCCTCTCAGCTAACCCATTTTGCTGGGGTGTTCTTAGAGAGGAGATCTTCATAGAAAGTAGTCATGGCAGAAGACTGAAATTTAGTTCCATGGTCACTTCTTATTTTGACCATAGAGCTTGCAAGTTCATTCTGAATCTGCTTGACAAAATTCATGAAGACTTCAAGGGTTTCATCCTTTCTTCTAAGGAAGAACACTCGAGCAAACCTGGAATAGTCATCAACCACCATAAGGGTATAGACCTTCCTACCTAGACTCTGAACAGGCATAGGACCAAACAAGTCCATATGCATGAGATATAAGCATCTCACTTATTCCTTGGTCCCAATGTTCTTGAAGGAGGTCTTACTCTACTTACCCTTTTGGCAAGCAGCATAGATACCCTCCTTGGACCATTTTATTTTGGGACCACTCCTAACTAGCTACCCACTAAAGAGCTGACCAATGGTCTTATAATTCAAATGAACCAGTCTCTTGTGCCGTTGGACACAATATGAGACTTTGTCATTTACAACTAGGCATATAGGGGAACTAATTTCTAAGAAAAAAAAGTTTAAGAAATAAACATTCCCACTCCTAGTGTCTGTTAAGATGACACTCTGGTAACTTAACCTCTTAATGTGGCACTTATCCTATTTGAAGGAAATGTCATAACCAAGGTCAAATAGTTGGCTTATGCATACGAGGTTGTGTTGCAACCCCTCTACATAAGCGACCCTTGTGATGGTGATTATGCCATTTGAGATCTTACCATAACCTCTAGTTATTCCCTTGTTAGAGCCTCCAAAGATGACCTTAGGTCCATTCTTTACAGGAGTGAACTCTTTCAACAGTTCCTTTGTTCCAGTCATGTGCCTGGAACATCCACTATCCAAGTAACATTTAGTGGAATTGGTACTTGAACTAACCTGAAAAACACAATTTATCTTACCTTAGGACCCCAGTTTCTATTGGGTCCTAGGTTCACATTAGCCTGAAAATAAGCTTGCCTTCTCGCAGTATTCCTTATAGGTTGGCTATCCCTGGACACTAAAGGATTATGCCAGCAATTTGCAGCATAGTGGCCCAATTTTCCACAGTACCAACACTCATGGACATTATATCTCCTTTTTTGTTTAGGACCAGCATTTGCTTGGACTGCCCCCTAAACAGTGGGAAGATGTGTTGTTATATATCTCTAATTTCTTTCAACAGTAATTTGAGTGAAGGTAACTCTTTAAGCTGACTGTTTTGGTCTTTTCTGAGAGCCACCAGTGGCATGTCTCTTTTCAGCTAACATGGATCAGATTGCATCAGAAACTGCCATTCCAGTCTTGCCAGAACCTTGAGTCATTACTTTTGCTGGATGACTCAGATTTCCTGCAACAGCATTATCCTTGAGTTTTGGGGTTGGGGCACCAAAAACAAATGGTCCAGGATGGGCAATTTGCATTTCCTCATGGGCAGCATTAAAGGCCCTCACATGGTTATATCTTCCACCTTGGCTATGGTCACATTGGTTCATACCAGTGGATCTGCCATTCTCCCAGTGACCATAACAGCTTTCATGGTCATACCTGTTGGAAGGCAACATTACTCTCTGAAAAGAAATTTGAGGCAATGAGGCTAGAGCCACAATAGGAGCATTCCCCTTTCCCTTTCCTTTTGGATTGGTAGATCTTGCATGTCCCTTAAATCCAATCCCTTTCTTACCCTTTTGGGTAAAGAGGGTGTCAATTAAGGGAAGCACAGTGCTTGTCTTAGAAAACTTGGCCACCAGCAATTTCTCATTTAGGAAATCATCTTTAAGTTTCTGGATAAGTTTCTCATTTAAGACTCTTGCCTCAGACTTCATATCAATGATCTCCTTGAGCTTGACTGATTGTGCTGCCATATCATTGTGATCCTTTTCTTGGCCGTCACACTTGCTCCTAAGACTGAGAAGCTCTTTTGCTTATCTCTTTGCAAGGAGCTTGCACTTCTTGAATGCTTCAAGAAGTTCTCCATACTTGTCAATTATAGAATTGACATCATCACCAGAATCTGAATCCCCTTCATCTCTTGATGATTGAGCTTCAGAATCTGAGTTAGCTTCATGACTTGAAATAGAGGGCAGAGATTTAGAATTTACTTGAGCATGTCCAGGCTAATCCTGGCAGCTCTCTTCATCTATCAATGCCATTAATCCATGGCATTGTACATCTTCTTATTCATCTTCATCCACCTCTGAGTCACTTTCTGAATGTGACAGAGGGGCCCTGATCCCTATCCTAGCTGTAGGATATTTTTCAGGTTCTTCTTCAATAATAGCCATTAGCCAAATATAGGCTTCTTCTTCTTCACTGTCTGACCCAAAGGAGGATTTAGACCAGGTCTTTTTCTTATTGGCCACAAGGGACTTATCTTTCTTCTTCCCATTGTGGTGCTTCTTCACTCCTTCATTCCTCTTCCCTGGGCAGTCAGCAACTATATGCCCAGGTTTGCTGCAGCAGAAACTGATAACATTACAGAAAATTTGTTTGTTAGAGTTAGGAGCATACCTGTCCTCCTTAGAGGATCTCCTTCTGTACTATGAGGAAGAGGAAGGCCTGCTGTTCTTCCTATGCTCCTTCTTCATGAATTTTTGAAACTGTCCGGAGAAGACAGTAAAGTTCTCATCAGACATATTATTGTCCGAGGTTCTGATCCTTGAGCTCTCAGAATCTGACTCATTAATTCTCCTGAGTGGAGAGTTCTTCCTTCTGATCCTAGTTAGGGCATCAGCTTTGAAGGCCAAAGACTTCTCCTTGGCCTGTTACTTACTGCTCTTCTCTTCTTCCTTTCTTGCAGCAAGATGCATCTCATATGACAGCAGCTTTCCAAACAGGGTTGGAGGAGGAGTTTCAGCTAACTTGGCTATCTCCCTAATGGCACAAATCTTTGTGTCCCAATCCTTTGTGAGGGACCTGAGAAATTTATCATTCAGCTCATAGATGCTGAAGACCCTTCCATATGTTCTCAGTTCATTCACTATTCTACAAAATCTCTCAAAGCTCTCAGCAATACAACAAGACTTTCCTTGTCTGAAGGCCTCATACTCTTGGTTTAGCATGGATTTTTTTGTCATCCCTCACCTCCTCTAAACCCTTCATGAACACAACTAGGGTGTCCCACATCTCCTTGAAGGTCTTGTAGTGAACCAGATTTTTGAAGATTGAATGATCTATTGCACTGACAATAAAGTTTTGAGCTCTCTTGTCCATGGAGGCAAGTAGGAGCTCATCTTTGTTCATGTTATCATAAGATTTTGGTGTCAGGATGTTGGCATCCAGTACTGAGGTCATTATAGGGATGAAGGTTCCTTCTTTGACTGTGATGTATATCCTAGGGTTAGCAGCTTCCTTGAATAACCTAACCCTTTCCTTCTAGAAGCCAAAGCCTTCCTTTCTACAGATTGGAAGCTTCATGGCCCCCAGCTCCTTGTAGTTTACACCAGACCCCATAAATATATCTTATAGCTAACCATGAAGATATACTCAGATTGTTAAATCCTTTTTGAGTAACCTCCCACTGATACCACTTGATTTATTTTACTTCAAGGTTTGCTAGTCACATAGAGGGGGGGGGGGGGGTGAATGGGTCTTTGAAATTTCTTAAGCCTTTTTTCTGTTTACTAGCTAAGTGATCTAGAGCTTGTCCTTAATACCTGGAATATAAAATAAGAACAAGCAACACAGCACAACACACAAAGTATTTATAGTGGTTCCCCAATTGAGTACATCCACTTTCCTTCCCACCTTTCTAACTTATGATAGACAGGGCACAAACTCCTCCAAAATGCTCCTCAGAGCTTACACCTCAGGCCCTCAGCCTTACACTCAGGTTCTCTTAAAAACCCTACCTCAGAACCATAAAGGTTCCTACCTCAGAGCCCTGTAGTGCTCCTACAGCTCAGTGGTTCTCAAACCACCTACCTCAGCCTTATCTCTAAGGCCTACAGCTCAGGCTTTTCAGCCCTACAACTTCAGGCACAAGGCCCTACTCTCAGAGTGCTGCAGCACTCCTACAACTCAGTACCCTTCCAGGTACCTACCTCAGTGCCCTTCTAGGCACCTACAGCATAGTGAAAAACATGTCACCTACCTCAGGCCAAAAGTCCCTAAACTCAGTCTCCTCCAAGACCTACACTCAGTGACACACTTGTCACATACAGCTTAGTTAATCAACAGTCACCTACCTCTGCCATATCACTAAGGCCTACTACTCAGGCAGGGAGGAAAGCCCTACTCTCAGATCCGCACTTGGATCCTACCTCAGTACCCCAGTAGGGCACCTATCTCAGTGACTAATTGGACAACTATAACTCAGGAACAAAGTGCCCTATAGCTCAGATTCAGGTAGATTGGATCCTACAGGAAATTGATCAAGTAAATTGAAATATTGACTTAGAGATAAATATTTGAGTCTACCATGTTGGACTCAGCAGATATCAGTCAAGCTGATTTGTTTTAGAAGGAATTTGTCCTCTTCTACAACCACCAATTTCTTTGTTGTACTGAAGACAACTAACATCAGTTGACGGCTTACAACCCTTCACATAGCAATCTCCTGTTGCTGAATGAATGAATCTGCAACCTTATTCTCTTAAGAACATTCTTGCTAAATTGGAAGAAGCTTCAGCTATCTTTCTCTGCCTTGTAGGCTTGCACAGCTGGACTTGGCTTCCATGTTCGTCGGAGAAGATTAAGTCCAGCCGCCTATCGTTTCTTTTTCGTTTGCTGAGATTGTTGCCCTAATACCATTTTCTCTTTTTTTATATCCGTAGATTTGAATCAACGACACAATTTGAATGTGGGCCCAACCAAGGATGGTGAGCGCCACCTTCCTTAGAAGAGGACAAATAGTAGCTTTCAGCGCTACTGTAGCTTTCTCGCAATGGCATAAGTCCTTGGACTGAGCTCGATGATTGTCGAGCTCAGATTGATGAACTCTTTACTGAGCTCGACAAACTTCAGAATTTCCAACTTTACATTTAGCTCGACGAGATGTGAGCTCAGCTCAACGAACTCTTAATCTTCAAACTTGAACTTGAGCTCGACGAACTTTGAATCTTCAAACTTTAACTTGAGCTCGAGGAAAGGTGAGCTCAGATCGATGAACTCTAAATCTTCAACCTTTAACTCGAGCTCGACGAAATATGAGCTCAGCTCGACGAACTCTGAACTCAGTTTGGCGAACTCCACTTTCTGGATGTAGAAAAATTCTGCTGGCTTTGTCTCAGCGGTTCCTTCTCAACTATCTCAGAGGTTTCATCTTCACAGCTGAGACTGTCTTCTGTCTTAGTGGTTTAGCTGAGACCAACACTTCTCTCAACGTTTTGTGTTGAACTTCTCAGCTGTTTCCGCGATTATGCTGAGACATTCTTCTTAGCTGTCTTAGCTATCTCAGCTGTCTTAGCTATCTCAGCTGTCTCAGCAGTTTTGCCTTAGTCAAATTGTCTGACTTCGAGCTTCCTCTTTCTGTTCACTTGTCCAATCAAGGACAACTTGCATACAAGAACTCAAGCACACATCAAATACATTATATGTGTATGTCATTGACAATTTTGACTTCTTATAAATCTGGGACATTGGGATCAATGGACCCAACACCTGTTGTATAAATTGGTATGGGACACTTTATACAATAGGCTTTGAAAAACGACCACTTGGTCTATAAGTTTGTATGGGCATTCATATAGGTCATGGTTACTTACTTAGTTTACCTTCTCATACTATATTTGCTCGCTTGTTCCTATGTATACTTATGTTGCTTACCTGTTACTGCTTACATATACTTGATCTGTTTATGAACTCATGATAGACTACTTCTGCCGCAACCTGCTTACCTTTGTTACTCTCCATGTTCACTACCTTTCCTTTTCTTTCTCCCCACTCTGTGCCTAGGATCCATGGGGGAGGGGTGGGCGAAAATATGACTTAGTATTTTAGACTATTGGTCGTTGACCAAATAATTTTAGGGGATCGTGGAGCCGAACCAGGAGATGCAGCCCCAGAGGTTGGTGCGCTTGGAGACGAGATAGTCTAGTATTGGAGTTTAGGCGGTAGGGACTGTGAGTCCCGATCCTTAGTAGATATTATAGATATGCTTTCGCGTATGAGTGATTTGTAGTGAGGATTTTGAAGTATCGGGCAAGAGCCCTCTTTAGTACTTTGCTTTATCATTTCTGTGGACCTCCCTTCGTGGAGAATTATTTACATATATGTGATTCTGGTGGACTAGTTTTGAGTTTCATTTTACTCATGTACTCTTATAATTTTACTCTTCTCTTTTGCGATCGGAATGGACGTCAGAATCAGCATTTTTAGTGATGACCTTCCCGGGTGCGTTGGTGTCATTGTAAAGCGGTGGTTCTGGGCATAAGACCCCCCGTGGTTTAAAAGAAAAAGAAAATTGGGGGCTTACAGAAGTGACCATGAGACTGAATTTCAGTCTGAAAGCATGACAAGGTTTTTTGAAGAGAAAGAGATTCATCAAAAATTTTCTTCTCCAAGAACACCCCAGCAAAATAGGATTTCTAAAAGGAAGAAAAGAACTCTCATAGATGCTGGTAGGACATTGCTAAGTGACACATCTCTCCTAGAATATTTCTGGGCTGAGGCAGTAAACACTGCATGTCATGTCCTAAATAGAGCTTCTATCACTAATAGCCATAAGAAGACTCCCTATGAGATTATAAAGGGAAGAAAACCAAATCTTGCCTATCTCAGGATCTGCTGTAGCAAATGATATGTGCTAAATAATGGAAAGTCCTTTGTGACAAAGTTTGCTGCCATGTCCTATGATGAGATTTTTGTTGGATACATCAATCATAGTAAGGCCTATAAGATCTGCAACTTGAAAAGCCAAGTTATAGAAGAGTTTGTTAATATAGTATTTGATGAGTCAACTATGATTAAAAATGAGATACCAAGCTACTCATCTAGACCTGCAGGTATAAAGCTGATGAAGGACAAGCTAACCATCAAGGAAGCTGCTCAAATGCCAAAGATAAAGATAAAGGAGAATGCATCCCAGAAGAAGGGCAAAACTCACATGATGTGGATAAATATCAGCAAGATGCAGCCACTGAAGCTCAAGATGCTGAAGGAAGATTGCCTCTAGCTGTCAGGCATCTAAGGGATCATCCAAGACACCAAATAATTGGTGATGCCAACCAAGGTGTGATAACCAGGAGCAGAAGTCTAAACACAACTTTGTACTCAAGCTTCCTATCACAAGTTGAGCCCAAAAGATTTGAAGAGGCCAACATAGACTAGTTCAAGATTGTAGTAATGTAAGAGGAACTTAACTAGTTTAAGTTGTGTAAGGTCTAGAAGCTAGTTCCCAGACCACAAGGACATAATGTCATTGGAACCAAGTGGATCTACAAGAATAAGCTTGATGAAAATGACATTATAATCATTAACAAGGCTAGGCTTGTAGCTAAGGGATACAGACAAGAAGAAGGTATTGAATGTGATCAAACCTTTGGTTCTATAGCATGATTGGAAGCCATCAGACTTTTCCCTTCATATGCTGCGCACACAGGATTTAAATTCTACCAGATGGATGTGAAGTCAGCCTTCCTGAATGGTGACTTAAGGGAAGAAGTCTATGTTGAACAACCTTTAGGTTTTGTTGATTCTAACTCTCCTGATTTTCTTTATAGACTTAGGAAAGCTCTATATGGGTTGAAGCAAGCCCTAGAGCATGGTATGAGACCCTGTCCAGCTTCCTCATTGAGAACTAATTCTCAAGGGGGAAGATGGACAAGACTTTATTCCTAAGGGAATTTAAGGGCAAGATCATCATAGTCCAAATTTATGTTGATGACATAATTTTTGGGTCTACTGATGACAACCTTTGCATGAAGTTTTCCAAACTTATGCAAGGGAAGTTTGAGATGAGCAATATGGGTGACCTTAAGTACTTCTTGGACCTCAAAGTAAGGCAGCTTGAAGATGGATTGTCCATTTCATAATCTAAGTTCACTAGTGAGTTAATTAAAAAGTTTGGAATGGAGAATGCCTCTTCCATGAAAACTCCCATGGGGGTCAAGTATGCCTATAGACATAGATGAGGAAGAGAAACCTGTTGATGAAACTTTGTACAGAGGGATAATTGGCTCCATTCTATATCTTACTACAAGTAGGCCAGACATCATGTATGCTACGTGTTTTTGTGCTAGATATCAGTCTAGCCCTAAAGAGTCTCATTACTCTGCTGCTAAGAGGATTTATAGATATCTTAAGGGCATACCAGATATTGGCCTATGGTACCTAGGAATAGGGATTTTGAACTAAAAGGCTATTCAAATGCAGATTTTGTAGGCTACAAAGAGGACAGGAAAAGCACATCAGGCACTTGTCATTCTTGGGAGGAATACTTGTTTCGTGGAGCAACAAGAAGCAGACCAGTGTTGCAATTTCAATAGCTGAGTCAGAGTATATCTTAGTAGGAAGCTACTGTGCACAATTACTGTGGATCCAGCATCAGCTCAAGGACTACAACATCAAGATAAGTAACATCCCTATATAATGTGATTCAACTAGTGCAATCTATATTGCTAGGAATCCTATCTCACACAGTAGGACTAAGCACATAGAGATTAGGTATAATTTTATAAGGGAGCATGTGTAGAAGGAAGACATAAGTCTTGAGTTTTTCCCCACAGACAAGCAAGTGGCTGACATGTTTACTGAGCCACTAGATGAAGTCAAGTTCAATACCTTCAAGTTTGAGTTGGGTATGTTGAACTTGGTATAGCTTCAGTTGTTCCTTATTTTGTTTTTATTGCAGGAATTAGATTTCTTGTAGGTTGTTAAGTCTCTCAAGTAGGATCAAGACTTAAATGGGCTCAAGTGTCAATGAGAGAGGATGACAAAAGATGCTCCTGTTAAGGGGGAGCAAGTCAAGATGCTCCTGTTAAGGAGGAGCAATTCAAGATACTCCTGTTTAGGGGGAGCAAGTCAAGATGATCCTGTTGAGGGGAAACAAGTACAGCAGTTGCAGAAATAAGTTCAACTTCCTGTTAAGAGGGATCTAGCAGCTCCAATAGTGGATCAAAGATCAACACTGCTGATCTGCATGTCCTAAGGATAATGAATAGACTGAGGGGGAGATCAACCCTAAACTCCATGCTCTAGAGATTCTTTATGACATAGTCATAAATTTCTCTGACTCTGAGGTGGAATGCTGTTGCTAAGAAGACAAAGCTGCTGTAGGAGAAGCGACCAGCACCTCCCTAACTATAGTTTCTTCTATAGAAGTCATAAAGGGGGAGGAGTGGCATTAGCTCAAGTTGATCAAGGATGGACCACTCATGTTTCAAGTGGTTGCATTGAAGTGTTGTATCAGTGGTATCAACACAAGATGTATGATCAGTACTGTAGTGGAATAAGGCTAGGATCAAGAGACATGTTCTCCCAAGTTCCTCCCTCATTAGATAAATGCCTTTTTGAAGATGCCAAAAAGGGGGAGGAGAGGGAGAACAATACTTGACATGACCAAGTCATGTTGAGTAAGTGCATATACTTAGAGGAGGGGGAGATCAATGACTACATGCTAAGTCAGTGCATATTACTTTCCCACTTCCAAGGGGTATGAGGAAAGTGCTTCAAGTAGTATGAGGAGATCAATGACTACATGTTGAGTCAGTGCATATTACTTGGAAAGATTCAAGTTGTATGCAAAAATAAATGACATGATATGTTGAGTCACTGCATTTAATTGGAGAACTTTGAACAAGCTAATAGCTGCATTAAATTGATATGATTTATGTGTTAATGCATCTTAGTATTGCTGTGTGTTCTGCCACCTTTAAATCAGGGGAGATTATTGGGAATATTGCCCTCAATGTTCCCTGTATTTAAAGTGGATTTGAAGAGGCATCACCATCAACACTAAGAGCATAATTGTATTTGATGTATGTTCATGTTCAATGTGTGCAGGATGTTCTTTAGAACAAGTTTAGAGAGGTTGTCTATATGACAGTGATAAGTGGTCACAAGGAAGAATGTTGGAGAGACAGAAAATTGTCTAATTCTACAGGCATTGAGTGAAGACAGTTCACTCAATGCCATGTGTCAAGGAAGGATGTTGGAAGATAGAAAATTGTCTAAGTCCACAGGCATTGAGTGAAGCCAGTTCACTCAACGCCATATGTAAAAAAGCACTGAGTAAAGCATGAGTAGTCAAAGCCCAATAGTTTGCAAAACAGATATGCATCTAAGTCCACAGGCGTTGAGTGAAGGAAGTTCACTCAACGCCATATAACAAGAAGCATCGAGTGTAAGATCCCCCTCTTGGAACACAAGACACGGCCGAGGGGAGTCTTATGCCCAGAATAGCCGCCTTGTGATAGCGTTAGCACATGGGCTAACCTGTACTATAAGACGCCTATCCTGCCAGCTATAATCAATATCATTCATTGCCAACCCAACCAAGAATATAAAACATAAGTCAAATCCACACATTAAGTAGAATATTATAAAACAAAATACATCAAATAAAAGAACCATCAATAAGCTTCTATAATATCAGAGTACATGTACAAAATTACCCAAAGGCTATAACTTAAATCTCTCGAAGACTCATATTAGTAACAGACGGTGGCGATGGTACCGTCACACCATGCCTTGACATCCTGGCATGGCTGCCCTGCTACATAACCTGCTGCTTCTCTATCTACGGGGTTCCCTCCTAAAAAGGAAGATGTAGCACCCGTTTATCATATAGACTAAGTAGCTATCACATCCGCTCTGCCGACGACTCCTCGACACCGGGCGGAGAAAAGGACAAGGTACATATATATATATATATATATATATATATATATATATATATATATATATATATATATATATATGCAGTAGTAAACATGTGGTAAATGATTAATTAATAATAGTGTATATCAAGGAACTACAATAATTAAGTATATCAACCTACTTAGCAGTTATACCATAAACAACAATATATAAGTATAAATCTATGACACTAAGTAACTTACCTTATATGAATGCCCATACAGACATATAAGTTAAGGATCGACTCAATTGTAAAGTAACTCATCGTATAGGAGTGCACATACAAACATATAAGATGAGGATATTGTGTATGTAATGTATGTAATGATATGAATGCAATACAATGACCCACCCATGATCATGCACATGAAACTGCTATGTCGACACAGACTTGTAGTTCCCACATTTCGAGCAGGTAGCTAACCACTCAGGCATCATCCATCGTGGCTAGACGGTGATAATAGAGCGGGCTTCTCCACTACTAGGCTGGCATCCACACTACCTAGCATAGGCCTCCATACGCCTCAATGCTAAGAACACAAGAACATAGCTCACATGCAAACTATGGCTCAGAGTGGTCTTGGGTAGATGTGCACCAAGAACACAGCCCAAACTAGCCTATCATCGTGGCATGAAAAGGGCCTCAAGAATGAGCACCAAGGACACAACCAATCCGTCCACTTGGCATACAGAAGGCCTCAGGAATGAGCACCGATGACACATCCAAACCATCCAAATTCTATCTGTCAACTCCCGTCAGTGTGACCACTGGCGAGCCCGTAGACCTGCAATACTATCCTTAACCCAGGACTATGACACCGCATGTCAACTCACACTGCATGAAATTTCACATATAATGGCTCCACTTCGAGTCCTTTTTATTTAATCACATCTCGTGCTCAACAACACGCAAGGGCTCCACACCGAGTCCCTTATTAACATGTTGTTTTAGTGCGGCAACACCCTCGCACTTCCAAGCCTTCCACATGTCCTTATAACACAAGGGTTCATCATTTACATAGGTGGCAAGCCACCATATACAACACACCAATCCCACACTGCTACCCGTAGGGAGACAACTCTAAGCAGTGGACTACTATTCTCATTGCATTAACCATCATACTACATGGACAGACATTAACATCACCTAGTTCCTCTCTTAATAACCAAGCATTCTCAGCAATTGTACTTCCACATGACCTTCATAACAACATAATGGTACTTCACACATTCATCAACCTTTTGATTATCATAATTACATATAGACTATGTTTAACTTACTTTAACATCAAATGGATACAATCTCTTCACCAAGTTCAAACCATTCATGCACATATGGATCTATCAACTAAATGCCAACAACCATTTGTTCATCGCAATCACTACCAATTATGTACAACAAACTTCAAGCAACCACATCATTATTCATCGTATTACCATTATCAAGTATATCCTTAATGGCTCACATATTTAAATCATTCCTACCATCCCAACTCGTCAACCCATTCGTTCACTAACCTCCACCAAATCATCTCGTTCAAGTACACTTCACTACACCATTTGTTCATTAAAGATCTATCTAAAAAATACCATTAACCATATTTTCTCACAATTACTTATAGACTAAATTCATCAAAACATTAACATTATTGTACTACAATCTCTCTACCAAATCCAAAGCCGATTCAAAACAAACCCGAGAACTATATGTGTAGGAAAGATTACTGTACAACAACTTAGATCGGGGATTCCCGAGGCTACAACAATATGGTGAAGGCATGTTACCCCTCGTTGGAAGGGTCTTTCCGCGGGCTACAAATTTCATGTTCATCCCAAAACCAAGATCCGACAGTATCATGTCCGAAAACGGCCTCGAAGTTCGCTGCGTGCAAAAAACAGATTTCTGCGTGCATCTTAAAGCGGGATGAATGACATCGACTCGTCTTCTTCCTCTAACTATTTATTTCAACACTTCTCACGGATTTTCCTCCACCTTTATTCACCATCATGAGGCGATTTATCTTCACGATCTCAGTCCACAAACTTCATTTGCAGTGAGGAAAGGTTGAAGACTCTACCACATGACACAAGTCCTAGTCGGCCTCCTCCTAGGAGATCTTCGCCTCGCAAGTCCGACTCCATTGAGTCGACATCTCTCCTAGAAATAACTATATATCTAGCACCAAGGGAGAGGGTAGGAGGCTCACCTCGTCTCTGACATTTCCACTGTTTCTGGCCATGGACCTGGTTACTCTTCGTTGCGACATCCTCTCCTTCGTTGGTGGTGGTTGTTCTTCCTGGAAAGGTAGATCGATCCATCTCCCAGAAAAATGACTCTGACAACAGTTCTCTCCCGATGGTTTCAGCACAAGAAATTGCTCGACAAAAATGGCAAAGTGACGGCTAGGGTTTTCTACAAGTCTCTTTTTATAGTAGGAATTAGGGTTGAACTGTCTGCCACGTGTCACCCTATTATAGGACGGCTTATATTATATCATTTTGAAAGGACGCGGCCCATTTAAATCAGTTTGGCGTAATTCCCAAAAATTCCCATTCAGACCGTGTATATGAATCAGAAAATAGTTGCTGGAAAAAATCCCATGTCCAAAAGCGTTGAGTCCATTCAACACGCTCAACGCCTGCTACAGCCTAAAAAATCTTAAGTCCAAAAGCGTTGAGTCCATTCAACACACTCAACCCCTATAGCAGCCAGAAAAAGACCCAAGTCCCAAAAACGTTGAGTGGCGTCGAGTGCACTCAACGCACTCGACGTCTTTCAGTTAATGGCATCGAGTGAGTGCACTCAATGCACTCGACACCAATCATCCCAGTTATCTAAGTCAAATGGCGTTGAGTGGTGTTGAGTCCACTCAACGCCTCAGCATAAATCGTTGAATGGCATTTAGTGCACTCAATGCACTCAATGCCGCATTGAGTGCACTCAACGCACTCAACGCCGCATTTCCAGAAAATCCTCCAAGTCCACATTTGTCAAGTGGTGTTGAGTCCACTCGACGCCTAAGCCTAGTTCGTCGAATGGCGTCGAGTGTACTCAACACAATCGATGCCATGGGTACAGGTAATATTCTAAGTCCAGTTCGACGAATTAACCTCAGTTCGATGAATTAACCTCAGTCTATGGCATTGAGTGCAGTCAACGCACTCAATGCCCGAGCCAAAAATCTTCCCAAGTAAAATGGCATTGAGTGCACTTAACGCACTCAACTCCAATCAGTCTATAGCATTGAGTGCACTCAACGCACTCAACGCCAGAGACAGATATTTTTCTTAGTAAAATGGCATTGCGTGCACTCAATGCACTCAACACCAATCAGTACATTGAGTTGAGTGCACTCATCGCACTCAATGCCCCGAGCCTAGATAGTTTTTCTAAGTAAATTCCTGATCTAATCATCGAGTCTAGTCAACACACTCGACGCTTCCCGAACATGAGTTAATTCTCTTTGCTCAAAATGCATGCTTAGCATGAAATGAGATGTTATAAATCCTATAAACAAAATAAAAGATTTCATCCCGAAATAAGGCTAAGGCCTTAGGGGAAATTAAAGCATGAAATAAAGAGCACTATTTAAATTTACCATTGAGAAACAACTCCGGGTAGCGCTTCCGCATCAAGTCCACCGACTCCCTTGTAAATTTTTATTTCCCATGATTAGACCACAACACCTTAACCAAGGGAACACTCTTATGACGCAAGTTCCTTGTTTAAGTGTCCACTATCCATACCGGCTCTAGTCGGACGGATTTATAAGTTGTTACTGCTCTGTCTGTGGTGAGTATATGTTGATCGGGCCACAATAGTGCCTTTCGAAGTGACGACACATATAACACATCGTTTAAATTATCTAGCTAATTTGGTATCTCCAACCGATTAGCCAAAGGGCCAATGTTTTCCAATACAGCATAAGGCCCAACGTATCTTGGACTGAGCTTCTTCATACCACGCACCCGTGACACTCTATGCATCGGCCGGATCTTCAAGAACACTTTGTAACCCACTTGAAATTCTACCATCCAGTACTTTGAATTATAATATTTAGCCTTCCGACTTTGAGCCTCAAGCATGAAGTCCCTTATTAGTCTAACAACAACATCAGTATCATCAATGTACTCAATTCCCAAAACCTTCAGATCTTCATCTTGCACCCACGACAAAGGAGTCCTACACCTTATTCCATAAAGGGATTCATGGGGTGCCATCCTGATACTAGCCTGATGATTATTGTTGTATGCAAATTCTACCAGGGGTAAGATCCTTTCCCACAACTCTCCTCTATCTAGCACACACAATCTTTGTAGATCTTCCAAAGTTCTGATGGTCCTCTCAGACTGACCATCCGTCTGAGGATGAAAGGATTTGCTAAAGGTAAGGAGTGAACCCAAATACGCCTGTACTGCCTTCCATTCTTTAGAAGTAAAATGACCATCCCGGTTAGAAATAATTTTCTTTGGCACGCCATGCTACCGTACAAACTGTTCTACAAAGAGGCGTACTAAAAAGTCCACATGTGCCTCCTTCCTCATTGGAATAAACTTGGCTACCTTCGTATGGCGATCCACGATTACCCAAACTGAGTCATTCCCAGAGCGTGAGCGAGGCAACCCATGAACGAAATCCATGGAGATACCCTCAAACTTCCACTCAGGGATGGGCAGCGACTGTAATAATCCTCCGGGGCTCTAGCATTCCACCTTCACCTTCTGACAAGCCTTACAGCGTGTAATGTAGTACTTGACGTCTCTTTTTATTCCCGGCAAACACATGGTCTTCCGCATGTTACTATACATTTTGGAAATCTCGGGATGCACTGAATACTTGTAACAATGTGCTTCTCTTAATATGTCTTCCCGAATTTCACCGCCCTTGGGAATGTAGAGCCGACCACAAAAGTAAATGAGGCTGTATTTTAAAGAATACTCTTTAGTGGATCCATCTTCAACTAACTTAATCACAAGGGCCAGAGAAGCATTCTTCCCTTGCTCTGCCCGGATTCGGTCTTAAATATCACTGACTATACTCATGGTCACCTAGTACTCCGTATACTTTTCCGAATAACCACTATACACTAAAGTGATCTCCATTTCCTCGAGCATTCGAGCTAATTCCATACTCATCAACCGAGACTCCGGGTTCGACTCTGGTACTTTTCCACTCAACGCATTAACCACCGAGTTTGCTTTCACGGGGAGGTAGTTCAGGGTAATCTCATAATCACAAAAAAATTCCAACCATCGCCGCTGTCTTAAATTCAGTTCCTTCTAAGTATTAATGTACTTTAAATTCTTATGGTCTGAAAGATCTTGCAGTGGACTCCATATCGATAGTGTCTCAAAACCTTAAAGGCGAACACGATTGCTCCCAATTCTAAATCATGTACTGGATAGTTGACTTCATGATTCTTAAGCTACTTCGAAGCATGATGAGTCTTATTTATATATTGATTTTCAGACTCATTAGGGCTAATTTTATTTCACATGCACTTCACTTTTAGTTTGTTATCGTATATATTTCATCTTATCTTTATTTCTATATGAAGTGCACACTTAGGCCCATGGTTGTGTATTTTTGTTACTTTTATAGATTGTACTCCTTTTTGTGATTGCCTGGAATGTCTGCACATATCAGTGATTTGTTTTTCCTATTTGTACAGGGGTCGTATGCGTGTTCCGGGATTGTTTGGAAATAAGAATACTGCGCACAATCATCAGATCTATTGCGCATGACCACTAGTCGTGCTCCACTGATTGTGCGCACTATTCTTCATTTTCCAAGTTCTGTCTGGGGACAACGCACGACCACTGGACACAGTGCACACGACCACTGGTCATGCGCCACAAATCATGTGCATTAATTCCATTTTTCCTAGAGTTCTGTCTGGGTTAATCGCACGACCATTACACATAGTGCACAAGACCACCGGTAGTGCTCCACTGCTCGTACGCGTTATCCCAGTTTTCCCTTGAGTTCTTCCATGCCAATACGCACGATCACTGGATATAGTGCGCACGACCACTGGTCGTGCGCAAATGATCGTGCGCATTGTTATTTCTGCTATCAATAAATTCGTAGGTTCCGCCCTAATTCTGGACCCCGTACATTTCTCCACCCTTTTCGTCTCCGAGGAGGGATTCCGCCGTTCCCCTTCATCTTCCACCATAGGGAGGTGCTCCGGGTAAGCTTTCACCGTCAAATCCAATCTGGAGCTTCCTCTCGGCCTCCTCCTTCATCCTTGAGCTTCAAGAAGAGTTTTGTCCTAGCTTTCTCCATCAAGCTAGGGGAAGTTGGTGCCATCCTCCACCAGCTCGTGACACGAAGAAGACGGGTCTATTGGGAGTGAGTGACAACCTCCTCTACCCCGGATGCAGTTGAGGCCCGAGCTAGGACACGTATTGACAACCAGGCGAATCCTACCGTGAATCCTCAGCAAGACTTCGGATCTTGTCAATTTCACACACTTTTCTTCTCTTGTCGTTGATAGTGTAGTTGATCTCTTATATATGATGAAGTTGTGCTTATTTTGATAAATGTTTGTATATAATCATGTCTTTGTGATTTTATATTTTCATAATTTGCTTGAGGTGCGCCTTTATTTTCCATTTTCCACCACACCGTGTTGTACTAGCAATTGCTAGTGGCGTGTGTAGTGAAGAGGTGATCTCGACCCTAATTCTGACATTCTCACCACCTCATCCGCAAGCCTACTCGTCCATCTGCCTAGCTATTTGGTGCATAGCGGCCCGTGTAGTCTTCCATCCCGCCTGGCGAAGCATTGTATAGCGACATTGCATATGAGTAGTTTATTCGAGTTTTACTTTTTTGTTTCCGCAACAATCAAACCACCCTTTGTTAACTCCTACCTAAGTACTTCAATCTAAAGTCCTCCTCGAACTTAACACCACCTTACCGTGTTCCTTGAGAGATCGATACTTGGGAAATTCGCCTAATTTTTATTACTTGTGCGACCGGTACATTTGTCGTTCAATGCATCAAGTTTTTAGCGTCGTTGCCGGGGAACACAGTCGTGAGAGTTTTTTGAGAGAGAGATAGGAGATAGAAACCCTTTTCCATTTGTTCATATCATGTTTTTTCTTTTCTTTAGTTTTTAGAATTTGTTGCTTCTTTTTCTTTGTTCCTTTTCTAGTTTTAATTTTTTTGCAGCAGGCTTTTCTTTTCTTTTATTTGCTAGTGTGTAGTTAATTTTTGCTTAGAATATTTCTGTTGGTGAATTCTTTCGTGTTGCACCATGTTTTCCTATATGAATATCTGTTGCAGATGGTGCGGGGATTATAGGCCTGGTAGTGATGAGTGCCTCACTGAAGATAGTGAGCATAATACTCATGGTTCAGTTTATGGAGCACCATCCTCTTTTGGTACTTCATACACCATACCCAAGTCTTATGGTCACTTCTCTTCTATGCCTTCACCTCTTTCTTATTCCTCTCCGGTCCCACCTGGACCGAGGAGTAATGGAAAACAGTGTTTGTGTTGTCGTAGCACCGAGCACGCATTAAAATATTGCACAGAATTTAATCGCCAGTTGGAGGAGGATGATGAACCGGCTATCTGATTCATTCCATCCACCTCTCAATCGGCTGCCACTTATGATTCTGATGATATATTAGCAGTACAACCTTGTGTATGGGGGACTGCTGCGGATATACCCATCAGACTTTCTACTGATCGATGTGACAAAATTATGGTGCCGTATCTCCCCATTCATTCTTCCCCTCTTTAGTATTCGCCCCCGGAGGAACCCGCACATATTTTCTCTGATTTTGTTGTTCCTCCGCTTTCTTTGTAAGAATTATCTATCCCAATTTCTAGTGAGTCGGTTGATAATACCGACGATGATATATGCTTGGATCCTACTAGGAGTGAGACAAGGACAACTCCCCCTATTTATGATTATTTTAGTTTTTCAACTCCTTTATTTCTTGATCCCCTTTCTATATCTGAGCTTGTGCAGGTTGAGTCTTCGCAAGTGCTTCAGGATAAATTGGAGCTTTTCGCTCTAGTGATGGATGATAGCATCCTCTTTCGCGAGGAGATTGATTCCTCCTTAGTTGAGGAAGCTCCATTCATTGCTTTCCCCTCATGTCGTCTCCCTGTAGACGATACTTTGCTAGGCAAGGATTTATTTTGTGGTGAGATGAGTGAGGAACAATGTTCCTCCTCTTCTTACTTCCTATTTCCTCTACCTGTGTTGTGTAGGTATTATTATTTAGGTAGAGGGGTAACCGCTCTATCTCCGTATCGGTACCCGTTACCGAAACGGATAATGGAACAGTTACCTGTGCACTTTTCTATTCATAGGCCCATTAGCTAGAAATGTATAGAATTTAATAAGTCGTGCTGGGAGGACAATAACCCCAGCAGTTATCTTTCATTTCTTGCATTTTTATTTTTCATGTCTATCTTAGTTTATTATTTCTTTGTATTTTGTATATTTTTCTTTTGTTTTTGCGGAGCTCACCCCTGTAGGTATTCATGACAGCTTCGTATTGGCGGGGTTGTGATTCTTCGTTTGGCGGACCTACTTCTATTTTTCACGCGTCTTCTGGTATGCTCACTGGCTAAGCATTGTGTAATCTCTTCCCTTGTATCTATCTGATTTTCATTTCAATATCATATGCTGTGTAGTTTAGTTTAAGTCTGGGGGAGAGCCAGTATTTGTTACCTTTTGCACGCACACATTTCATGTGCATACTAGAAGCTTTTATTGTTTTATTTTGATTAGTTCATTGCATCATACACCACTATACCCACATGAGCGCGTGCTTAGCTGTTAGCGTGCTGCGAGTTAAACTCATTTCTTTTGTATGATTTGGGAAAATTATTGTGCTGACACAGGATTGTGAGACAGAGTAAAATGTTGATTCCTGCAGTGCTCCTAGTTGAGTGCCCTCGTCCCGTGTAGAAATTTGAGTAGATTTAATTTTTTTGTATGCTAAAAGTTTTATATTTTTCTATTTGCGTAAATACTTTTTATTCTACTCAAAAGTTGGTGAATCCGGTGAGAATTGAACGGTAGTATAGGGATGTGTATAGTCGTCACTAGACTCATTTTGTTCGAGTCGGGAGGAAGGATCGTCTTTCTCGGTGGCTAAGAACTTGCCCCAAGCTACTCTCGAAGCATTGGTGCATGGTTAGTCAAGCGTGATGTAGGCCATCATTTTGGCCCGGTTGAGCTTTGTATCATTCCTAACGTCTTATCCTCGCTAGTCCTGTTGTGCCTACTCCTCTTTTTGTTTCAGCTCCACTATTATTTCACCAAAGCCTTATAGCCGATCCTAGTCGCACACCCAAGTCGAGCTTTAGTGTTTTACATTTTCAGTTTGGGGTGTTAATGTGGTGATATTCTTTGTGAATATGTGGATGTGCTCCAAAGTTTTTATTTGTTGAAATTGTTAAAATAAAAGGATGATTTGAAAAAATATATAAAAATCAATTGTGAAAAAAAAGAGAAAAGTGAAAAGAAAGAGTATAATTGAAAATTCTATTTGAGATGAGATTATATTGGGAGTAGGCGGTGCACACAACCATATTTAAAAAAATTTAAGTCTGGGAGTGTGATGTACCCTTATGTATTATGGTTAGCGGTTCGATTTCTTTTTTATGCTAGCTCATTTGGGTTAGGTGCGTAGCCTTCTTATTTATCATTATTTACCTCACAGAAACCCAAGCGCCATGATTATCCTAAAGTCCTACAGATTCACGCTTGAGTCGAACTAGTACCGTGGAGAGAGTATGAACGGACAAGTCTATGGTCCCCGACATTGGTGGATTCCTTTTGAGGTGATCCTGAGCCCCGGTCTTTGGCAAAGCTCACCTTAGTGGCCTGCCTACTTTTTTCCTACGCGTGACCGGAAGATTCACCGTGATTCAAATTTTGAGTAGTAATAAAATTTTGATACGCATTGTGAAAAGTATAAACTATTTTGAATACTTAGAAATTTCCTCGATTATATTTTATGCACGCGAGCATGCGACTTCGCATGGTACTCCGTATCTAAATTTCTTTGTTAGCTAGTTTGTTTTCCCTATCTGCATAAATTTTGTTTGCTCGGGACGCGCAAACATGTAAGTTTGGGGGTGTGATGAGTCCTTTTTATATAGAGATTTTCGGACTTATCTGGGGTAGTTTTCTTTCACATTCACTTCACTTTTAGTTTGTTATCGTATATATTTCATCTTATCTTTATTTCCACATGAAGTGCACCCTTTGGCCCATGGTTGTGTATTTTAATTACTTTTATAGATTGTACTCCTTTTTGTGATTGCCTGGAATGTCTGTACATATCAATGATTTGTTTTTCCTATTGGTACAGGGGTCATGTGCGTGTTTCGGGATTGTTTGGAAACAGGAATACTGCGCACAATCATCAGATCTATTGCACAAGACCACTGTTTGTGCACAACTATTCGTGCGCACTATTCTTCATTTTCCAAGTTCCGCCTGGGGTAAATGCATGACCACTGAACACAGTGCGCACGATCTCTGGTCGGGCGCCACTGATCGTGTGCATTGATTCCATTTTTCTAGGTGTTTTGTCTGGGGTAATCACACGACTATTAGACATAGTGTGCATGACCACCGATCATGCACCAATGCTCGTGCGTGTTATCCTAGTTTTATCTTGAGTTCTGCCATGCCAATACGCATGATCACTGTACATAGTGCGCACGACCATTGGTCGTGCGCCAGTGATCATGTGCATTGTTATTTCTATTATCTATAAATTCGCAGGTTCCGCCCTAATTCTTGACCCCACACATTTATCCGCCATTTTCATCTCCGAGGAGGGATTTCGCTGTTCCCCTTCATCTTCCACCGTAGGGAGGTGCTCCGGGCATGCTTTCACCGCCAAATCCAATCTGAAGCTTCCACTCAGCCTCCCCCTTCATCCTTGAGCTTCAAGAAGAGTTTTGACCTAGCTTTCTCCATTAAGATAGAATAAGTTTGTGCCATCCACCACCGACTCGTGACACGAAGAAGACGGGTCCATTGGGAGTGAGTGACAACCTCCTCTACCCCGAATGCAGTTGAGGACCAAGCTAAGACGCAGATTGATAACCCGCGAATCCTACCCTGAATCCTCAGCAAGACTTCGAATCCGGTCGATTTCGCACACTTTTCTTCTCTTATCGTTGATAGTATAGTTGATCTCTTGTATATGATGAAGTTGTGCTTAATTTTATAAACGTTTATATACAATCATGTCTATGTGATTTTATATTTCCGTTATTTTCTTGAGGTGCGCCTTTATTTTCCATCCTCCACCACACCGTGCCGCACTAGCAATTGTTAGTGGCATGTGTAATGAAGAGGTGCTCTCGACCCTCATTCCTTCATTCTCACCACCTCATCCGCAAGCCTAGTCGTCCATCCTCCTTGCAATTTGGTGCATAGTGGCCCGTGTAGTCTTCCATCCCATCTAGCAAAACATTGCATAGCAGCATTGCATAGGAGTAGTTTATTTGAGTATTACTTTTTTGATTCCGCAACAATCAAACCCCCCATTATTTACTCCGACCTAAGGACTTCACTCTCAAGTCCTCCTCAAAATTAACTCCACCTTACTGTGTTCCTTGAGAGATCAATACTTGGGAAATTCCCCAAATTTTTATTACTTGTGCGAGTGGTACACTTGCAGTTCAACGCATCAAAGCATAAGCAATCACATGCTCGTGCTGCATCAGTACTGCTCCCATCCCTTGATATGATGCGTCAGTGTAGACTTGAAATCCTTCCTTCTCAGATGAAAGGGCTAGGATGGGTTTGGTAGTAAGTCTGTCTTTAGTTCTTAGAACGCAGCTTCACACTAGGGTGTCCACTCGTATGGCACACCTTTCTTTATTAGAGTAGTAAGAGGAAGGGCTATCTTTGAGAATCCTTTCACGAACTTGCGATAATACCCGGCAAGCCCAAGGAAACTCTGTACATCGGCCGCTGATTTCAAGGGTGACCATTCCTTCACGACACGTACTTTGGACGAATCCATAGCTAGTCCAGCCCCACTGATCACATGGCCCAAGAAAACAACTTCTTGGAGCCAGAATTCGCACTTGTTGAACTTAGCAAACAAAGCATGCTCTTTTAACTTCTTCAGCACCAAGGTCAGATGTTCAACATGCTCCTCCTCTGTCTTTGAGTTGACCAAAATGTCGTTGATGAAAACAATGACGAAAACATCAAGGTACGGCTCAAACACTTTGTTCATCAGGCTCATGAACACCGAAGGAGCGTTCGTGAGTCCAAAGGCATCACGGTGAACTCATATAGCTCATACCTTGAGATAAATGTCATTTTCTTGATATCCTCCTCCTGTATACTCAATTTGTAATACCCCGAGCGCAGATCAAACTTGGAAAACCAGTGCTCTCCTACTAGTTGATCGAATAACTCATCTATCTGGGTTAGAGGGTAGGTGTTCTGCACCGTCAAACGTTTGAGCTCCCGGTAATCTATACATAACTGTAGCGTTCCATCCTTCTTCTTAACGAACAGAATAGGGGCTCCCCAAGGTGATGAACTTGGGCGAACAAACCCTGACTCTACTAATTCCTGCAACTGAACTCTAAACCTGGCGAGTTACTTCGGGGCCATTTGATAGGGGTTCCTGGAGACGGGCTTGGAAACGGTACTTGATTAATTTGGAATTCCACTTATCGATGTGGGGGTAATCCTGACAGCTTCTCCGGAAACACCTCGGGAAAATCCCGCACCACTTGCACATCTTTCATATTTATTGTCATCTCCTTCAACTCAAAGCAAATCATGTAGACTTCATCCCCCTTCATGTGGGCTTTTAAGGCCTGAATTTAGGATAGTAACATACGAGGTGTGAATCTAATACCTTGAAAAATGACTTTAGAGTCCCCATATCTCAAGGAAATTCGCTTCTTCGCACAATTAATTTTGGCATAATGCCAATCCAACCATGCTATGCCCAGAATGAGATCAAATTCTGTAATTCTCAAAACTGTGGAAGGGGTTTCAAAGGTCCTTCTATAAGACCCCTCCCCTTACCAAGGAGTTTACCCGGGTCTTATTGTTACGCCCCCGATTTTTCTGCGACTATTTTATTCTCATTTGGCGTTACGGTGACGCGTTTTCGTGGCTTGTGCCATTTGTGGAGTGTGGTTTAGCTCCTTAGAACTGAGTGGCCTATTTTGTAGCCAATGGGCAAGGTCTCCCTCGCAAGCCGAGTCATTTTGGGTGACCCGGTGTGGCCTCTTGGGGGATGCTTGTGTTTTGTCTTTAGGAAGGTATAACTCGAGTTCTGTTCGTCGAAAGTTAATTTAGACTTCGCCGTTGTGTTCGTAGCGTGGGTATTTAGCTACAGTGCGAATTTCGTCGAATTCCGAGGTAGTTCGGTTTTCACGTCATTTTGGGTGTGCTATTAGTAAAATCAAATTAGAAATTTGATTTTAGCTCAGTGAATCGGCATTTTCAGGCAGCGATTAGGCTTATTAGGCGTGTTAAGACTTATTTAAAGCCTTAATTAAAAGTTGGCGGGCCACTCTCCTCCTTCCCAAGACAGAAATCCGTCTGCTCCTGTTCGCGGAAAAAAGAGGCGGAACGGCGGTTAGCCATAGCTTTCAGACGGTGATTCCGAGAGTGTTTGTGGACGGATTTTGATTCCGAAAGCGGCGTTGTCTTGATCTCGCTCAGATCTACGTTTTGACGGAAAGAAATTCAATTTTAGTGGAGTTTTAGGAGATTTGGGATTTCAGTCTTGTGGTTTTCCTCCATTAAAGTACGGGAGTGTGCTTTTAGGTGCTGCTGCTGCTAGTGCAAAGTGAAGAGGAGGGAAAGCCGTCCAAGCTTCGCCGGAAATCGAGGCAAGTGGTATTATTGCCCTTTCCATTGTTGTTCTCTTGTAATTCTGAAAATTCCCGGTTAGCCCTAGGGTAGAAGCCAAGCATGTTCTCTTTTATCTTGCTGAATTTAGGGCTTAGATTCTCCTATGAGCCCCCCTTCTTTGCGTTGTTGGTGCTCAACCCGCCGGCGTAATACCATCAGTTAAACTCCAGATTGTTGTCTGGTTGGTGGCTTGCTGGTGAAGCCGAGATAGAGAGAGAGGAGGGGGTGCATGCTGTGTTTGTTGGAAAGAGTTTTTTTTTGGATTCTGTCTGGCCGGCGTTGAGTGTGGTGCATACACTCAATGCCGCAGCTGTAGCCAGTCAGAATTTTGCTAAGTACAAGGGCATTGAGTGAGGTGGACTCACTAAACTCCGCAGTCCCTGCTAGCGGCTAAGTACTATGGCGTTGAGTGAGGCGACCTCACTCAATGCAATTTCCGTTTTGGCGTTGAGTGAGGCAAGCTCACTCAACGCCGCGGTTTTCCTGAGAAGATAAGTGTTTTGGCGTTGAGTGAGTCGACCTCACTCAACGCCATTTCGGTTTTGGCATTGAGTGAGGTGGACTCACTCAACGCCATCACTTCTGTGCAGCCAAGTACTTTGGCGTTGAGTGAGGTGTGCTCACTCAACGCCTTAGCCTTTTCTGAGGCTATGTACTTTGGCGTCGAGTGAGTTGACCTCACTAAATGCCATTTCTGGTTTGGCGTTGAGTGAGGTGGCCCCACTCAACGCTGAAGGCAAGTTTGCGGCCAAGTCCCGTGGCGTTCAGTGAGTGTACCTCACTCAATGCCATTTCTGCTTTAGCGTTGAGTGAGGTAGACTCACTGAACGCCACAACCCTTCGTTGCGGCCAGGACTTCTGGCGTTGAGGGAGACGACCTCACTCAATGCCATTGCTGTTTTGGCATTGAGTGAGGTCAGCTCACTCAACGCCGTAGATTTTCCTTGTTGTAGTTAAGTGCCAGGGCATCGAGGGAGTGAACCTCACTCAACGCCATTGCTGTTTTGGCATTGAGTGAGGTGGACTCACTCAATGCCGTAGTTTTCTTTTGCGGCTAAGTGTAAGGGCATTGAGTGAGTGAGTGTCACTCAACACCATTGCTGTTTTGGCATTGAGTGAAGCCAGCTCACTCAATGCCACTTTCTTTGTTTATGGTTAAGTACCAGGGCGTTGAGTGAGTGTGCCTCACTCAACGTCATGGCTGTTTTGGCATTGAGTGAGGTTCGCTCACTCAACGCCAGAGTATTCTTGTGGGAGGCATTGAGTGAGTGAACCTCACTCAACGACATGGCTTTTTTGGCGCTGAGTGAGGCTAACTCACTCAACGCCAAGGTCTGGTTAGGCGTTGAGTGGGTCCCACTCAACGCAAAGCCATGTTGAGACATTTCAACACTTTTTCCCTACCTTGAATTTCGCTCCCGAGTGAATTCCTTAATTTTCTTTGTTTTTGAGGTTCCTTGTCGGCCATGTTTTACTTTCCTAAAGGCCGGATCGTGAGTCGTAGTTAGTAGTGGTGGTTTGAAGCTCTTCATGGGGGAGGTGTTGTGTAATTTAGCCGTGGCCACCCTTTTCTTCTATCTTGCACCAGGTACGAGCTGGGCAAGGGGGTGGAAGGTGTTGGGTTTTCTATGGTGGTTGGCACAACACTTGTGCACGCAGCGGAAGGAATAAAATAAGAACAACCAAAAGAGAAATGGATCAGGCCATGAATGTTGAATCAAGAAGTTATCAAAATAACAAGACAAAATTACCTCTTCGGTGTTGAGTCACAACACAACAAAGATGCTCCAAGATCTGAGCCCTGTCGGTGGGGAGTTCCACGTAGAATAATGTCTACATCTCTGCAGAAATCCACACGAGCGGGAGAACACCTACCTTCGTCGCACGAAGGGTCGGGAAGGAGATCGACCGCACCTTGCGATTCCACGGACTGCTAGGTCCGTGCCAGGAAAGGCAATACCGATGACGATCGTCGGAGAGGAGGAGGTCGGCGGAGCACACACGACGGCAGAACACTTTCCGTCCGGTGGAATCGGGATTGGGCGGATTGGCGGAACAGTTCCGTCAGCTTCCGTTCGACTACAGAAATCCCGATGTTAGTCGATTGATTTTCCCAAAACCCTAAGTGTCTATTTATACTCAAAGCATAAATAAACCTAGTCAAAATCGCTATCCGCAGACCACAGCAAAATAGGGTTTCAGAGTCAATCAGCGAGAATCAGATCCAGATTCGGCGAGAATCAGATCCAGATTCGGCGAGAATCAGCAGACAGATTCTGCGAGAATCATCTGCCAATTCGTCAAGAATCAAGGATAGAATCGTCGAGTATCACCAATCGCAGGGAATCAAACATTTTTGATTCTCGACGAATCATTCGCGACGAATGATTCTCGACGAATTCGTCGAGAGTCGTCGAGTCATACTCGACGAGTCTCGACGAATCATTCTCGACGAACTCGTCGAGAGTCGTCGAGTCATACTCGACGATTGTCGACAAATTTGCCTTAGCAACATTTGCCTGACTCCCAATACTGTATGGTGATTGGTAACCCTTACCAACACAGTCAATCTTCTAATTTCTCCACATGCTCTTATGTGCGACCCTGCAGGCTCATATCGCGTTGGCAGTGAGATTACATGTTTGACCACTTCTAGATCACCATGGTAACTCCAACAGAAGGTCCCTAGTGCTTTCACATGTTGACCCTTTAGCTTTTTGGCTTGGAAATGGTGGTTGGAGGACTGAGTTTGCCTCCAATCCGGATCCATGTTGTTTGTTTTTGCTACTACCATCTCCCACAACTTAGGGTGTTAGATGTTTCTTCCTTGGTTGATTGCATCACTTTGGGCTCTTGGTAGCTTAGTAGACTCTGCATGATGTAGTTTCTTGGCAGGGTTGATGCTTTTTCCTCGCACGTAGTGCATGCCTCAGGTTCTGAGCAGTAGCCAGTTTGGTGGCTAGGTTGCGGTGGTGTTGCTGGCTGTCTCTTGGACTTTGGAGATCCTTCTGGATTTGTTTAGTGAGGTAGTTTTCTTCTGCACTTTCTTACAGACATACATATTTGTCAGTGGGTTCGTGTCAGGTTGTTGGCGCCCACTAGTAATTTTTACTTTTGTACTAGATATATTACTTTTGCTGCTACCATTTTCTTGAGATAGTCTACTTGCTCTGAGGAGGATTTATGCTAGGTTGCTAGTTATTTTTTTAAACTACAATTATTAATATAAGTATAGCTCATGATCAGCATGTTTTATAAAACTAAATCACTATTTTCCAAACAACGTATAAAGATCATTTTCTTATATATAATATAAATTAAATGTAGAGTCTTGCATAGTATAAGCTGTCCTCTTGGGGAAATTATGCACTCCTTAGGATGTCAAACCTGAATAAAGTATTTTTCCGCAGCGCATAAGTATAGTTTTAAACTGTGGACAAGGTGATCCACTGAGCCGAGGGATACGGTCTCTAAAATATAACTGATTTTCTAATCATTAATTTCTTTCATAAAGTAAAGTAGATGGTTTTGCCTGAGCGTCAGTAGTTATCCCCTGCTTGACGTGGCATCATGACGCGTGTTTTCTCATACTCTGACAATTCCTAAATTCGGAGAAAATGCGGGTTGTGATAGTTGGTATCAGAGGGAGGTTGCTTGACAAGTTAGTCAGGCAACCTTTCTTTGATTGCTTTAGTAGTTCACCATCATGTCAATCACACACCGATATGTCATCAGCATGTCTTGGCAAAAGCACGAACACTAAACTCATAGCATAACATGAAGTATACGAGGCTTATTATGTAGTATGGGATTCATAATATGTGTTCGTATATGGATCCACCATAGGGGCAACATGTGAGGGTTATGTAGTATGGGATGCATAACCTCACCACATGGCTGCGACTAGCTCGTTTTCTCTTTCCTTGCATGAGAATGTTATGTAGTATGGGATGCATAACATTTTCATGTGTACGCCGCTCATAACATGCATTAAGGCCTTTTTAGAATGCATGGCACAAACATGCATGGCATAACATTGCATAAGCACAACGTGCCAAGCTAAAGACTGGCAGGATGATATATGTACACGCATAAGCTTTCAAGTCAAAAACAATACAAATTCATGCATTCCCAATCTAGGCACATGAATTAGCATGGTGGTGGTTAACCATCCTAGGTTAGGGCATAACATCAATTTTGTAAAAAGATAAACTCCCAGAGCAAGTTTAGCAGCTTTAAGTTTATATCTATATATGTATTGTCTGTACTTGTAGTTGGTTCTAGCCGTTATATTAGGATCTAACTAGTATTGCTATGATTTTAGGATGGCGAGACGTCCTTCGACTAGATCGACTCCCCTGTCTGAGGGTGAGTCATCTGGAGCTCAGAATGACGCGGTGATCGAGAGCCTGCGGTAGAGTAGCGATGCCATGAGCAGGCAGATTGTAGAGATGCAGGCCCAGATTCAGTCCCTGGTGGCAGTTGTGGTAGGTCAGACTCAAGGAGTGCAAGGTCCTATAGGGGGGTTAGCTGTCCCTCCTCCTCCTACACCCTTAATACCTCTAGTGGTGGTGCCAGTAGAGAAGGCCTTCATCTCGCAGTTTCAGAGGCTGAGCCCTCCCACTTAAGACGGGAAGGCAGATTTCATGGTGATAGACGATTGGCTGATCTCCATGGAGGAGATGTTCTCGTACTCAGGGATTGCAGATGATCAGAGGGTGATGATAGACGCCTATCAGCTTAAAGGTTTGGCTAAGAGTTGGTGGCTGAGAGAGAAGGAGAGCTTGGTAGCTTGATGCTCTTGGGAGGTGTTCAAGGAGATGCTGTTGAGGAAGTTCTTACCCTCGGTCGAGCATGACCGTCTCATGAATGACTTCCTCCATCTGAAGCAAAGGCAACTCACGCTGGGTGAGTATGAGATAGAGTTAAGCAAGTTGAGCCGTATTGCCCCTGGATTGGTCAGAATTGAGGCAGATCGAGTTAAGCGATTTCTCGGTGGTTTTAGGATCTAGGTGCATCAGTTGACCAGTGTTTATGGGTTAGTGACTTATGCAGGAGTAGTGGAGGCTGCTCTGAAGGTGGAGGCTATTGAGACCACGAAGAGCAGAGGCTAGCAAATGAGGAAGGACAAGAAGAAGACTGAAGAGAATAAGAAACCCCCAGGTACCCGGTGCGGCTCCGGGAAAGAAGAGAAAAGTGGTGTGCAGCTTCTGTAGCCGGTCAGGACACCCTATCGAGAGATGTTTCAAGAAGGCAGCAGCTCAGAGGAAGGAGCAGGTTCATGCGATTAAGGGTGCTCCTAGGAGAGATTTCTCCTGTTCTGTTTGCAAGCGACCCGGGCATGATGCTGCCCAGTGCTGGTCCAAGGATAAAGTTTGCTTTCAGTGTGGGCAGAAGGGACACATCAAGTCTAGGTTTCCTTAGGTCCAGCCTATTCTTCATGCAATTCCACTACAGGCATTACCTCCACCTCAGCGTGTGGACAAGGGCAAGGGAAAACTGAACGTGATCTCTTTCGAGGAGGCTCAAGCTTCGACTCAGGTCATCTCAGGTTAGTTGTCTTTCTAGCCTGAAGGTTTTTTTCTTGTTTTGCCAGAATGTTTGCAGTATTATTGTGGTAGTTCCTTAGTTTTTTATGCTCCTATAGGGAAATTTAAGGTGAAGAACCGCTGGGTGAGTGTTCTGTTTGACTCCGGCACTACCTACTCGTTCATGGCTAGAGCCTTTGTGGAGTGACATCGGTTGACTTTAGATCGAGTTCGGGATACCTTCCGTGTCAAGTTCCCCTCTTGTGAATCTGTGTTGTCAGATTTGGGCATGTTAGATTGCCCTATTTTGTTGGGGGACTTCCTTGCGAAGGCAGACCTGAAGATGATTGATCTGGAGGACTTCGATGCTATTTTGGGCATGGACTGGCTGTCTAGGTATGATACAGTCATTCAGTGTAAAGGGAAGTGCTTGGACTTCATCAGGGACGACGATCAACCTAGAAGCATGTATACTGATCTATGCCAGGATTCTCTTGTTATCTCTGCGGTATGTGCTCAGAAGCTGTTTCTTTCGGATTGTTTTGCTTATTTGGTCTCGGTGGTTGGGACCGCTGTTAGTGTACCGTGCTTGGAGGAGATTCTAGTTGTTCGTGGTTTCGCCGATGTTTTTCCTGATGATCTTCATGGCCTTACTCCCGAGAGGGATGTTGAGTTTGTGATTTATCTGGAGCCGGGTACGCGTCCTATTGCTAAGGCGCCGTACCGGATGGCCCCTCGTGAGTTAGAGGAGTTGCGAGTTCAGTTGGAAGAGCTGTTGGCAAAGGGATTTATCAGGCAGAGTTCGTCGCCTTGGGGTGCTCCTGTGCAATTTGTGAAGAAGAAAGATGGGTTGATGCGGCTTTGCATCGACTATAGGGAGTTTAAAAAAGTCATAATTAAGAACTGGTACCCTCTGCTGAGGATCGATGACTTATTTGACCAGTTGCACAGTAGCACGGTGTTCTCCAAGATTGATCTTTGTTCAGGCTATCATCAGCTCAGGATCCGTAAGGCAGATATTCCACGGACTGTGTTTAGATCGAGGCATGGACACTTTGAGTTCTTGGTGATATCGTTTGGTTTGACCAACGCACCATCAGCCTTCATTGATATGATGAACCGGGTGTTCAAGGATTTCTTAGACAAGTTCGTGGTGGTCTTCATCGATGACGTGTTTGTTTATTCTCGTAGTGATGAGGAGCATGAGCAGCATCTGCGCTTGGTTCTATCAAAGTTGAGGAACCACAAGTTATTCGCCAAGCTGAGCAAGTGCGAATTTTGGTTGCCTCAGGTTTCATTTCTAGGCCACGTGGTGAACAAGGATGGGATCTCGGTTGACCCAGAAAAGGTCGTAGCAGTGATGGAATGGAGTAGGCCAAATACGCCTAAGGAGATCAGGAGCTTCCTAGGATTGGCTGGCTACTACAGGAGGTTCTGGAGTGTTTCTCTTCCCTAGCTACACCTTTGACCAAGCTGACTCAGAAGAACGTGGCTTTTGTTTGGAGCGAGAAGTGCGAAGAAGCCTTTCTGGAGTTGAAGAAGAGATTGTGCACTACTCCCGTTCTGACCCTGCCTACGGAGGGTGTGGATTATGATGTGTATGTGGATGCTTCACATGTAGGTCTGGGATGCGTATTAATGCAGGTTGGAAAGGTGATTGCCTATGGGTCAAGGCAACTAAAGACTCATGAGAAGAATTATCCTACGCATGACCTCGAGTTCGTAGCGGTTATTTATGCGTTGAAGCTGTGGAGACATCTACTTTATGGGGCTCAATGCAAGATCTTCACCGACCATAAGAGCCTGAAGTAAGTGTTCACGCAGAAGGAGTTGAATCTGCGCCAGCGGCGGTGGCTAGAGTATATGGCCGATTATGACGTAGAGATCCAGTATCATCCAGGCAAGGCCAATGTGGTGGCCGACGCCCTGAGCTAGAAGACGGGAAAGATCTTCAATCTCACCGCCGATCGTTTAGTGGAGGAGTTCCTCCTTATGGATATATCAGTGGGATGTTGTGGCTTGCAAAGTAGTTTATCAGTGGCAGAGCCGTCCTGGATTTCTTTGACCAGACTGCACTAGAAGGACGATCCAGATCTTCTGCACTTATTCACCAGGACCGATAAGGGGGAGTTGCCATACTTTGCTATCGATGATGCGGGTACTTTGAAGTACTACGGCAGATTTTGCATCCCCGCTATTGGGGACATTAGAGGTATGATTTACAGAGAGGCTCATGGATCCAGCGTTGCCTACCATCCATGATCTACGAAGATGTATCGTGACCTAAAGCAAATTGCCTTGCAGTATGACATGAAAGGCAATATAGCCCGATTTGTTGCGGAGTGCCACACTTGCAAGCGTGTGAAAGCCGATAATGGAAGGCCTAGTGGCAAGTTGACTTCGTTAGAGATCCCGACTTGGACATGGGAAAGTATATCTATGGATTTCATCACAGGCTTACCGAAATCCCCGAGGGGATTTGATTCCGTTTGGGTCATAGTGGATAGACTGACGAAGTGTGCTCACTTCGTGCCATATAAGATTGATTACCCGATGAATAAGATAACGGAGTTGTACTTGAATGAAGTCATCCGTCTGCATGGTGTGGTTGTGAGTATCATTTCTGATCTAGACTCCTAGTTTACTTCTCATTTTTGGAAGACGGAGCGGGTGAACCAGATAGTTGAGGATATGATCCGATGCTACATTTTAGACCACGGTGTAGCGTGGGATGAGCGGCTGCGACTTATGGAATTTGCATACAATAACAGTTATCCGGAAAGCTTGCAGATGGCTCCTTTTGAAGCCTTGTATGTGATGCACTGCAGAACACCGTTGTTTTGGGCTGAGTCTGGTGAGAGGCCTTTGTTGGGTCCAGATGCTCTTGAGGAGATGGAAGTCGCAGTGAAGCTTATTCGTGAGAAGCTTCGTATAGCTCAGGAGAGATACTAGAAGAACGCCAATCGGCGTAGGTCTGCCTTGGAGATTTCTGTAGGGGACCTTGTATTTCTTAAGGTTTCCCCGATGGTGGGTGTAAAGAGGTTTGGTAAGAATCGAAAATTGGACCCGAGGTATGTTGGCTCGTTTAAGATTTTGGAGCGGATTGGCGTGTCAGCTTATAGATTGGATTTGCCAGCAAACTTCCCAGGTGTTCATAATGTTTTCCATGTAAGCCAATTGTGGAAGTGTGTGCATAGCAGTGGGCAAGTCTTGGACGTTGTGCCCTAGTTGGAGACCAACCTCTCTTTTGTTGAAGTGCCGGTCGATATTTTGGATACTCAGGAACGGGTGCTGTGAAAGAAGTCCATTCTGATGGTGAAAGTTCTTTGGAGGAATCAAGATTTGGAGAGAGCGACTTGGGAGCTAGAGTGGGCCATGAGGAAAGCTTACCCACCGGTTTCCCTGATTTTGATCGGTATGTATCCCTTCTTATAACTCCTGTTTGTTACTTTTTCCTTCTATAGTGGAAGTGTTGTGCGTAAAGTTTCGAGACGAAACTTTCTTTTAGGGGGAGTGACTGTAACGCCCCCGATTTTTTTGCGACTATTTTATTCTCGTTTGGCGTTACGGTGACGCATTTTCATGGCTTGTGCCATTTGTGGAGTGTGGTTTAGCTCCTTAGAACTGAGTGGCCTATTTTGTAGCCTATGGGCAAGGTCTCCCTAGCAAGCCGAGTCGTTTTGGGTGACCCGGTGTGGCCTCATGGGGGATGCTTGTGTTTTGGATTTAGGCGGATATAACTCGAGTTCTGTTCGTCGAAAGTTAATTTCGACTTCGCCATTGTGTTCGTAGCATGGGTATTTATCTACGGTGCGAATTTCGTCGAATTCCGAGGTAGTTCGGTTTTCACGTCATTTTGGGTGTGCTATTATTAAAATTAAATTAGAAATTTGATTTAAGCTGAGTGAATTGGCATTTTCAGGCAGCGGTTAGGCTGATTAGGCTTGTTAAGACTTATTTAAAGCCTTAATTAGAAGTTGGCGGGTCACTCTCCTCCTTCTGCCCAAGACTGAAAACCGTCTGCTCATGTTCGCGGAAAACAGAGGCGGAACGACGGTTAGCCCTAGCTTTCAGACGGTGATTCCGGGAGTGTTCGTGGACGGATTTCGATTCCGAAAGCGGCGTTGTCTTTCTCTCGCTCAGATCTACGTTTCGACGGTAATAAATTCGATTTTCGTGGAGTTTTAGGAGATTTGGGATTTCAGTCTTGTGGTTTTCCGCCATTAAAGTACGGGAGTGTGCTTTTTGGTGTTACTGCTGCTAGTGCCAAGTGAAGAGGAGGGAAAGCCGTCCAAGCTTCGCCGAAAATCGAGGCAAGTGGTATTCTTTCACTTGGAATTGTTGTTCTCTTGTAATTCTGAAAATTCCCGGTTAGCCCTAATAGGGTAGAAGCCAAGCATGCTCTCTTTTATCTTACTGAATTTAGGGCTTAGATTCTCCTATGAGCCCCCCTTCTTTGTGCTGTTGGTGCTCAACCCTCCAGCGTAATGCCATCAGTTAAACTCCAGATTGCTGTCTGGTTGGTGGCTTGCGGGTGAAGCCGAGATAGAGAGAGAGGAGGGGGTGCCTGCTGTGTTTGTTGGAAAGAGTTTTTTTTTTGGATTCTGTCTGGCCGGCGTTGAGTGTGGTGCATACACTCAACGCCGCAGCTGTAGCAAGTTAGAATTTTGCTAAGTACTAGGGCGTTGAGTGAGGTGGACTCACTCAACACTACAGCCCCTGCTAGCGGCTAAGTACTTTGGGGTTGAGTGAGTCGACCTCACTCAACGCCATTTCCGTTTTGGCGTTGAGTGAGGCAAGCTCACTCAACGCCGCGGTTTTCCTGAGAAGCTAAGTGTTTTGGCGTTGAGTGAGTCGACCTCACTCAACGCCATTTCGGTTTTGGCATTGAGTGAGGTGGACTCACTCAACTCCGTCGCTTCTGTGCAGCCAAGTACTTTGGCGTTGAGTGAGGTGTGCTCACTTAACTCCATAGCCTTTTCTGAGGCTAAGTACTTTTGCGTTGAGTGAGTTAACCTCACTCAACATCATTTTTGGTTTAGCATTGAGTGAGGTGGCCTCACTCAACGCCGAAGGCAAGTTTGCGGCCAAGTCCCGTGGCGTTGAGTGAGTGTACCTCACTCAATGCCATTTCTGCTTTGGCATTGAGTGAGGTAGACTCACTCAACGGCACAGCCCTTTGTTGTGGCCAGGACTTCTGGCATTGAGGGAGACGACCTCACTCAACGCCATTGCTGTTTTGGCGTTAAGTGAGGTAACCTCACTCAACATCGCAGATTTGCCTTGTTGCGGTTAAGTGCCAGGGCGTTGAGGGAGTGAACCTCACTCAACGCCATTGTTGTTTTTGCGTTGAGTGAGGTAGACTCACTTAACGCCGTAGTTTTCTTTTGCGGCTAAGTGTAAGGGCATTGAGCGAGTGAGCGTCACTCAACGCCATTGCTGTTTTGGCGTTGAGTGAAGACAGCTCACTCAACGCCACTTTCTCTGTTTATGGTTAAGTACCAGGGCGTTGAGTGAGTGTGCCTCACTCAACACCATGGCTGTTTTGGCGTTAAGTGAGGTTAGCTCACTCAACGCCAGAGTATTCTTGCGGGAGGCGTTGAGTGAGTGAACCTCACTCAACGCAATGCCTGTTGTGGCGTTGAGTGAGGCTAGCTCACTCAACGCCAGAGTAGTACTTCTGGAGGGCGTTGAATGAGTGAACCTCACTCAACGCCATGGCTGTTTTTGCGCTTAGTGAGGCTAACTCACTTAACGCAAAGGTTTGGTTAGGCGTTGAGTGTGTCCCACTCAATGCCAAGCCGTGTTGAGAAATTTCAACACTTTTTCCCTACCTTGATTTTTGCTCCCGAGTGAATTCCTTGATTTTCTTTGTTTCCTGAGGTTCTTTGTCGGCCATGTTTTACTTTCCTAAAGGCCGAATCGTGGGTCGTGGTTAGTAGTGGTGGTTTGAAGCTCTTCATGGGGGAGGTGTTGTGTTATTTAGCCGTGGCCACCCTTTTCTTCTATCTTGCACTAGATACGGGCTGGGCAAGGGGGTGGATGGTCCCTAGTGCTTTCACATGTAGACCCTTGAGCTTGTTGGCTTGGAAATGGTGGT
Organism: Platanthera zijinensis; assembly: GCA_039513925.1. Classification (NCBI taxonomy): domain Eukaryota; kingdom Viridiplantae; phylum Streptophyta; class Magnoliopsida; order Asparagales; family Orchidaceae; genus Platanthera; species Platanthera zijinensis. The sequence continues at coordinate 52,615,775 of CM077091.1, forward strand.
TGGAGGACTGAGTTTCCCTCCAACCCGGATCCATGTTGTTTCTTTTTGCTACTACCATTTCCCACAGCTTAGGGTGTTAGATGTTTCTTCCTTGGTATATTGCAGCACTTTGGGCTCTTGGTAGCTTAGTAGACTTTGCAGGATGTAGTTTCTTGGCAGGGTTGATTCTGTTTCCTCGCACGTAGTGCATTTCTTTTTGTATTACTTTGGGCAGTTGTGACTTTTACTGCGGTGTGTTTTCCTCTTTCATTTATCCTCTGGTTGACACTTTCATGCAGTTTTTCCTTGTTTTGCTTGTTGAGGTATTCTTTCTTCTTTTAAATGCCTAAGGTTCTGAGCAGTAGCCAGTTTGGTGGCTAGGTTGCGGTGGTGTTGCTGGTGGTCTCTTGGACTTTGGAGATCCTTCTGGATTTGTTTAGTGAGGTAGTTTTCTTCTGCACTTTCTTATAGACATACATATTTGCCAGTGGGTTCGTGTCAGGTTGTTGGCGCCCACTAATAGTTTTTACCTTTGTACTAGATATATTACTTTTGCTGCTACCATTTTCTGGAGATAGTCTACTTGCTCTGAGGAGGATTTATGCTAGGTTGCTAGTTATTTTTTTAAACTACAATTATTAATATAAGTATAGCTCATGATCAGCATGTTTTATAAAACTAAATCACTATTTTCCAAACAACGTATAAAGATCGTTTTTTTATATATAATATAAATTAAATGTAGAGTCTTGCATAGCATAAGCTGTCCTCTTGGGGCACTTATGCACTCCATAGGATGTCAAACCTGAATAAAGTATTTTTCCGCAGCGCATAAGCATAGTTTTAAACTGTGGACTAGGTGATCCACCGAGCCGAGGGATACGGTCTCTAAAATCTAACTTATTTTCTAATCATTAATTTCTTTCATAAAGTAAAGTTGATGGTTTTGCCTGAGCGTCAGCAGTTATCCCCTGCTTGACGTGGCATCATGCCGCGTGTTTTCTCATACTCTGACAATTCCTAAATTCGGAGAAAATTCGGGTTGTGACACTTATTATAAGAACCGTCGTCTTACGGGGACACTAGCATACGGGCTAGTCGACACCGCAAGACGTCGATCCTACTAGCTAGTACGATCATTCAACCTATAGACCAGTTTGAGATTAGAAGCAATATAAACAGTTATAAATCAAATCCACATCACAGCATCATCATAATATATATATATTTATAATGAAAGATACAATAGTCTACAATGAGTACAAACAAAAAAGAGATAAGGGCTTATGCCCTGTACATGAATATCAAAGCACTCTCTCATAAAATCAAACTAAGCGGAAGCTAAACTATCATCGGTACATACATCATCACCTGACACTAGGCTGCAGTAGTAATGGTAGTAGGTGGTATCAGCTCCTCAAGTCCCGCCATCTCATCCTGCTGGTCGTTTAGGTGCTCCAACTCCTCGAGCTCCTAAAATGATACGGTCACAACCGGCCGTTAGTCATAAAGACTAAGCCATTATGGTCCTCCCCTCACCCCCGTGACTCCTACGTATCGAGTGTAAACCCCTAACCGTCGCATAACATATAGCAGTAGGTCCGGCCGGGGCCCGACGCCATATACCACAGACAGACCGGTGGGTTACTCATTGAAACCAATCAACCAATCACAACATCCTACACAGAGCATCTAGCTGAAGCAATTTATTAAGTTGCAAAGAATAAAGAACCCAACCAAGCATGAATGTCCACTACTGAAACCAACAGGAATGTTCAATACACAAAAACTGGCCTTATGGCCTTACAATAGTTTGCTCAAAAATAAGTGTCTTCCAAACCTCGGCACGCAGGCAGGTCATACATGAGAATATAAGAAAACACTCAAAATTAAGCCTTCGAGGGCTGGCTCAGCAACTTGGGATTTAGCCCGTTAATTACTGCTCGGCTCCGCAGCACCTGCAAGAAACAATCCACCGCACGGTTGCAAACAAAAGCAATGGTCAGCTATGCTGACCAAATTATAACGACCCCGCCCCCTACTCGGGGCAACGATATTCTTTCCCTGCATTTTGTTAGCATAATCAAGCAGTATGGAGTGAACACACTTCATCACAGGTGCAGGCATGCACGGCCATACACCCCGTGCACTCAGGGCACATTCAAAGCGAACTGACCAACGTCACGTCAATTTAAGCCATAGACGTTTCCGTCTCACCACTGTCCCTTGGACGGCCAACCTTATGAGCATTTTGTCTTCTTGGCTCGGGTCACATCAATTTAAGCCATAGACTGCCGGAGACACTCATCTATGCCAACTGTCCCACCGAACCACATTGAACATGTATGGTACCGCCTGACCCGTTGCTCACACTACAACATCCATTTAAGACATTTGCGCGGGTCAAGACTCCTCGAGTCCCGATTCTATCACACAGTTCACATAACCCGGTAATGTTCAAGTTAGCTCCCTGGCCACCATGTTGGCAAAATCACGCGTTTGCCCAGTTTTCCGGGTGCACCTTGGAGTTAGTCCTTATGGCTCCCTGTTGTAATCTACCTCGTAGAAAACCCGAAAAAACAAACATTCGCACAGAGTCTTCTCCGGCCCTTTACTCAATACAAAATCACCGATCCAGACCAACTTGTCTAGGTAGGCTTCACACAACATGCCTATGTCCATTCTCGTATACGGACTCTACACAAGGGGGACTCTACATATCTACCCTAAGGAACGCCACAAACTCACCGCACACTTGCGGGAGAGGGCTTCCTGTGCAAAGGAAAAGAGACTTCACATGTCCTAGGATGAGAATCATTACCCTAGCATTTTTCATTGGCGCCATGGAAATCTGTGCGGATGAAAAGCACCACAATCTCCTTGCCTCCGTAGATCCGAAGTCGGCTCGCGATTTGGAGCTCCGGAACTCCGCCGGTGACCCGAACTACCCTTCCATCTTCCTCCTTGCTCTCTCCTCTCTCTAGATCTTAGAAAGAGAGTGAATCTAAGCTTATGAGGAATTTACACCCCTGAACCGGCCTTAACCCTAAGGTGGGAAGAGCCTGAACCATCATATCAAAAAATAAGGAAACGAACGACTGAGATTCAGCCCGAATTTCCAAAACCTGGTCCGAACACGGGTTCCGACATGCCCGTATTCAGGGTCGTGTCACCCATCCGCCGCCAAAACCGTTGCATCCCAAAAAGAACACGGGCACCCAGCACGCCCGTGTCAGTCCTGACACGCCCGTGTCATTCAGTACACGCCCGTGTGGCTGGGCGTTTTCCCTCAACGACACAGGTCCAAAACAACCCGAGCACAACACGACCATGTGACCTGCCCGTATCACATGTCGTGTCCTAGACACGCCCTAGGACATGCCCGTGTCCCAGGCCATGTAACTGCCTTAGCACAAAACCGCCACACGACCTGAGGAGGACACGGGTATTCGACACGCCCGTGTTGTATGCACACGCCCGTTTCGGACCCGAACTCGCCTGGACTCAGGCCGTGCGTCCATAACTCAATGATCGTTGAGTGCAAGGCTCTGAGTGACTGACACGCCCTGGGACACGCACATGTCCCAGGCCGTTTTCACCCCCCCCCCGACGATCGTTGACTCCAAAATCGTCGACCACGCCACCAACGTCGAACCCGAGCACGATACGCCCTTGGACACGCCCGTGTCCCAGGCCGTGTCACCTCTACCAAAATTCAGATTTGGCTCAAAATGCTACCCGTAACCCTTTTGAGTTTCGGGGTGTAACAACTCTCTCCCTCTTAAAAGAATTTCGTCCACAAAATTACCCCTAGGAAAGATAAATAAAACCAAAAGCGTTACCTGAGAGAAATAACTCTGGGTAATCTTCCAGCATGGTCTGCTCTCGTTCCCAAGAGATCTCCTCACGACCGCAATTGTCCCAATGGACCTTTACCATCCTGATCTCCTTGTTACGGAGTCGCTTAACCTCAAAGTCTTCAATTTGAACGGGCTTGACCTTATTCGTCAACCCTTCGTCCACCGACACTTGATCAACTGCGATCACCTTCGAAGGTTCTTGCACCGCCTTCCGCAACACTGAAATTTGGAATACATCGTGTAGACCACTCAACTCCACCGATAGCCTCAGACGATAAGCCGCTTCGCCGATCCGCTCCAGAATCTCAAATGGTCCAAGTTATCTCGGGCTCAGCTTCTTCAAGCATCGTACCCGTGACACATCCTTGAATGGCTTTAACTTCAAGTACACCCAATCGCCGATCGCGAACTCCACGTTCCGATGCTTGGCGTTGTAGTACTTAGCTTGTCTATCCTGAGCAATCAACAAATGCTCTCGAATGATCCGTACCAAGAAGTAGCGCTTTCTACCTCTTGCTTTTTGTACAACCTTGCCTCACCCGTTTCTAGCCACGACAACGGCGTGCGACACTTTCTACCATGTAGGGCCTCGAAGGGTGCCATTTGAATACTCGCCTGGTAGCTATTGTTGTATGCAAACTCCACAAAATACAGGTGGTCTTCCCAATGCTTTCTGAAGTCTAGATCACACATGCGAAGCATGTCTTTCATAGTTCTGTTGACCCTCTCGGTCTGCCCATCCGTTTGTGGATGGAAGGCTGTGCTGAACTTCAACTTAGTTTCGAGCATCTGTTGCACCAACCTCCAATCATTTGACGTGAACCGCCCATCACGGTCACTCACGATGCTGTGGGGCACACCATGAAGCCGCACAATATTATCCACATATAACTTCGCCAGTTTCTCTACAACATCATCCTTCCTATGCGGAGTGAAGTGCGACACTTTTGTTAACCGGTCTATGATCACCCAGATGGCGTCATTTCCCTTCTGCGACCTTGGCAAGCATTGCACAAAGTCTATCGAAATGTCGTCGAACTTCCATTCTGGAATAGGCAAGGATTTTAAGAATCCCCCTGGCTTTTGGCACTCCGCCTTTGCTAAGGCGCAAGTTTGACATTTAGCCACAAATAGTGTCACATCCTTCTTGAGCCCTGGCCACCAAAACAACTTCTTTATGTCCCGGTACATCTTCGTGCTCCCTGGGTGGATTGAGTACTTGGTATGATGAGCCTCGTACATCAACTCCGCCCGTAGATTTCCCCCGTTTGGGACGCACAAACGATTGCCTTTCCTTAGAAGCCCATCCTCAACTAAAAACTTGGAATTTGACCCATCCAATGCTGCATCCATGATCTCCTTCATGGTGCCATCCAATTCCATAGCCTTCTGAATGTGATCAGCAAGGTCATACTGAACTTTCGTCCAGTTCAACATTGCTTTGACGCTAGTCTACTTGTCCACACAACAGATCACTAACGCCTCCAACTCCCAAATTAACCTCTCATCATGAACCGACAACCAGTTGGCTTGGGCGGAAGCCCTGCGACTCAACGCATCCGCAACTGCATTGCCTTTGTTGGGTACATAGTGAATCTTGAACGTATAGTCCCCCAGGAACTTCATCCATCTCCGCTGCCTCATGTTCAGATCCTTCTGATCCAACAGGTACTTCAGGCTCTTATGGTCGGTATAAATATCGACCTTTACGCCGTACGAATAATATCTCCACAACTTAAGCACAAATATAACGGCCGCCAACTCAAAGCTGTGGACCGAATAATTCCTTTCGTGCACTTTCAGCTGACGCGGTCCATACGCAATAACACTTCCATGTTGCAGCAACACGCAGCCCAAACCACTACCTGAGGCATCACTATAAATCTCAAAGCCCTCGGTCCCACTTGGCGAACTTAGCACTGGCGCTGTGGTCAACCGACTCTTCAACTCTTCAAATGCTTGCACCCACTCCTGCGTCCATAAGAACTTCTGATCCTTCCTAGTCAACTTCGTGAGAGGTAGCGCTATCCGAGAGAAGTTCTCTACAAAGCGCCTGTAATAGCCGGCAAGCCTAAGAAAACTCCGGATTTCCGCTACCGAAGACAACACAGGCCACTCACGTATCGCAACAATCTTCGTCAGATGTACCGTTATCCCTTCTCCATTGAGTATATGCCCAAGGAATGCCACTGAGGATAACAAAAACTCGCACTTGGAGAATCTTGCTTATAGTTCGGTCCTCCTCAGCATCTCCAACACCAGATGAAGATGCTTGAAGTGATCTTCCTCGCACTGCGAGTACACCAATATGTAGTCAATGAAAATGATCACAGAACGGTCTAGGTACTCTCTGAACGTCCTATTCATCAAATCCATGAACACTGATGGCGCATTAGACAGCCCAAACGGCATGACCGTGAACTCGAAATGCTCATACCTTATGCTGAACGCTGTCTTCGAGATATCACTCTCCCTTATCCTTAGCTGATAATAGCCGGACTTCAGATCCAACTTTGAATATACCGACGACCCGACAAACTGATCAAAAAGATCATCAATCCTTGGGATCGGGTATTTGTTCTTTTTCGTTAGATTATTCAACTCTTTGTAGTCGATACACAGCCGCAAGCTCCCATCCTTCTTCTTAACAAAGAGGACCGGTGCGCTCCAAGGCGACGAGCTTGGACGCACATACCCTTGCTCTATCAACTCTTCTAGTTGAACCTTTAACTCTGCCATCTCCTTAGGCGCCAACCTATAAGGAGAACGTGACACAGGTTTGGCACCTGGCACTAGCTCGATCGTGAAATCGATCTATCGCTGCGGTGGGGCTCCGAGAAGATAGTCCGGGAACACGTCGGGGTACTCACATACCACTGGGATACCATCCAAAGTAGCTTAGGATTTACAGCCTCCACTAACGTGAAGAATAGCTCTACTCAAGCACGAACCGCCTTCACCACCTAAAGAGCAGATATCAGCGTCTTGCTCGACCCCTTCAATCTCGCAAACGTCATCTCCTTCCCAACACCCAGCTTGACCTCTTTATGGTTGCAATCAATAAAAGCCTTCTACTCCGAAAGACAATCCATACCGAAGATGACGTCGAACTCTACTAGCAGCAACAACGACGCTAGCAAGTCGAACTCTTGGCTTCCAATATGAACCTTTACGGCACATACTTTGTCCGCGCGCATCGAACACCCATTCGGCAGCATCACATCTAGTTTTTCCTTCGCCATCGAAGAAGGGTATCCGATGCACGTTGTTAAACTTTTGGACAAAATGGAGTGTGAAGCTCCCGTATCAAAAAGTGCTCGTGCTAGACTATCGCCAATCAGAACAAAGCCTATACAAACAGTATTAAGCTAACAAGCACTAGGTAACAGTATTTAAAGCTAACTTACAATAAATTAAACCGTACCTATCACCATATCCGCTTTCTTGATGGTCTCTTGCTGGCCCAGATTATAGACTCTCGGTTGAGTCGGAGCATAGTGGGACGCGGTTGACTCCACCGCCATGCACTTCTCTTCATAAGTTGCTCCTTGATTTGTCTCGGAATTTGAACGTCCGCTCCAACAATCGCGGGCAAAATGCCCCGTCTTTCCACAAGAAAAACAAGCGCCCGAGGTTCGATTGGTAGTTGCCCCCGAGGAACCTGAAGAAGGGGCTCGACCCGACGTCCTAGCCTTCTTGTGGAACCTGTGATATCAAGACTTTGAAGTAGTCGTCACATTGAACTCCGATTTCTTGCCACTGGAGTCCTTCGCCTGAACGTTCTTCATGTCCTTTTCTAAGGACCGGACCGAGTTGACCAAAATCATGAAACCCTGTGCCATAGGCCCCGAAGTAACAATCTCAAGTCATCTCTTAAGCCTTCGTAGAATCGGTTCTTCTTGCGCTCCTCATCAGCAAAGGTAGCGCTTGCGTATCGTCCTAAACGAGTAAACACGTGGAGATACTCATCCACGGTACTGTCTCCTTGAACTAATTTCTGGAATTCATTCTCCAAAGAAATCCTCTGAGCTGAGGGGAGGTATCGAGCTAAGAACAACCCTGAAAACTCCTCCATTGAGACATCAACCAACTGCCTGCCCCTAAGATTGTGTAGCTCCAAGCCTTCCCACCATAGCCTTGTGTCCCCGTCCAGTAAGAACATTGCAATCATGGTCTTTTGCCACTCCTTAGTCTCAGTCGCTGTCAGCACTCTATTAACTCTAGAGTGCCAATCCTCCGCTTGAGTTGGGGTTCCCATCCCCGAGAACACAGGAGGATTGAAGCCCATCACGTGCTTCAGCTACTTCTCTGTTGCTCTCCTCGGCAACACCGGCTCCTAAACCACCTGTTACACCCTCCTTGGCTTTGCCGCTTGGAGCGGTACTTGCTCCATAGCAGGAGCAGGCTGCTGCACCTGCCTCGCAGGCTGTGCATTGATCATCGCAAACACAGCCTCCGCTACCAATCGAATGGTCTCGGCTGAAGGGGGTGTTGCAGGCGCTTCGTTTGGTGTGCTGCTCGCCTCAGAGGCTGGCCGTTCCGACGGCCCAGCACCACTCCTGGTCACCTATAATCGTGCAAAACACCGATAAGCGACCACACAACATTGCAAAAATCGATTATAGGAATGCACAGGTTCCTCAAACATGTGTATTTTCATTCCTAAGTGGGCATTCATGGGTCCTTTTCATGTTATAACGATGATGCACACACATGTGCTCACCACCCCTTAAAGTGAATTTGTCCACGAATTCATTTAAGCTTGACCGAAACCGGTAGTCTGATACCAAATTATAACACCCCTAACCGTCGCATAATATATAGCAGTAGGTCCGGCCGGGGCCCGATGCCATATACCACAGACAGACCAGTGGGTTACTTATTTAAACCAATCAACCAATCACAACGTCCTACACAGAGCATCTAGCGGAAGCAATTTATTAAGTTGCAAAGAATAAAGAACCCAACCAAGCATGAATCTCCACTACTGAAACCAACAGGATTGTTCAATACACAAGAACTGGCCTTATGGCCTTACAATAGTTTGCTCAAAAATAAGTGCCTTCCAAACCTCGGCACGTAGGCCGGTCATACATGAGAATATAAGAAAACACTCATAATTAGGCCTTCGAGGGTCGGCTCAGCAACTTGGGCTTTAGACCGTTATTTACCGCTCGGCTCCGCAGCACCTGCAAGCAACAATCCACCGCACAGTGGAAATCAAAAGCAACGGTCAGCTATGCTGACCAAATTATAACGACCCCGCCCACAACTCGGGGCGGCGATATTCTTTCCCTACATTTTGTTAGCATAATCAAGCAGTATAGTGTAAACACAATTCATCACAGGTGCAGGCACGCACAACCACACACCCCGTGCACTCATGGCACATTCATGACGAACCGGCCAATGTCGCGTCAATTTAAGCCATAGACGTTTCTGTCTCACCACCGTCCCTTGGACGGCCAACCTAATAAGCATTTTGTCTTCATGGCTCGGATCCCATCAATTTAAGCCATAGACCGCCAGAGACACTCATCTATGCCAATGGTCCCACCGAACGACATAGAATAGGTACGGTTCCGCCTGACCCGTTGCTCACACTGCAACGTCAATTTAAGACATATGCGCGGGTCAAGACTCCTCGATTCCCGTTTCTATCACACAGTTCACATAACCCAATTATGTTCAAGTTGGCTCCCCGAACACCATATTGGCAAAATCACGCGTTTGCCCAGTTTTCCGGGTGCACCTTAGAGTTAGTCCCCAAGGCTCCCTGTTGCAATCTACCTCGTAGAAAACTCGAAAAAACAAACATTTGCACGGAGTCTTCTCCGACCCTTTATGCAATGCAACATCACCGATCCAGACCAACTTGTCCGGGTAGGCTTCACACATCATGCATATGTCTGTTCCCGTAAGCGGACTCTACACAAGGGGGACTTTACATATCTATCCTAAGGAATGCCACAAACTCACCGCATACTCGCGGGAGAGGGTTTCCAATACAACGAAAAATAGGACTTCACATGTCCTAAGATGAGAATTGTTACCCTAGTGTTTTTCCTTGGCGCCATGGAAATCTATGCAGATGAAAAGCACCGCAATCTCCTTGCCTCCATAGATCTGAAGTCGGCTCGCGATTTGGAGCTCCGGAACTCCGCCGGTGACCGGAACTAGCCGTCCTTCTTTCTCCTGGCTCTCTCCTCTCTCTAGATCTTAGAAAGAGAGTGAATCCAAGCTTATGAGGAATTTACACCCCTGAACCGGCCTTAACCTTAAGGTGGGAAGAGACTGAACCATTAGATACAAAAATAAGGAAACGAACAGCTAAGATTCAGCCCGAATTTCAAAAACCTGGGTCAAACACGGGTTCCGACACGCTCGTGTTCAGGTCCGTGTCACCCATTCGCCATCGAAACTATCGCGTCCCGAAAAGAATACGGGCACCCGACATGCCCGTGTCAGGCTTGACACGCCCATGTCATTCAGTACATGCCAGTGTAGCTGGGCGTGTTCCCTCAATGACACAGGTCCAAAACAACCCGAGCACAACACGGCCATGTGACACGCCCGTGTCATATGCTGTGTGCTAGACACGCCCTGGGACACGCCCATGTCCCAGGCCATGTAACTGCCTTAGCACAAAACTGCCACACGACCCGAGGAGGACACGGGTATTCGACACGCCAGTGTCGAATGCACATGCCCGTGTCGGTCCTGAACATGCCCGGACTTAGGCCGTGCGTCCCTCACTCAATGATCGTTGAGTGCAAAGGCTCTGAGTGATTGACATGCCCTGGGACACGCCCGTGTCCCAGGTCGTGTTCACCCCCACCGACGATCGTTGACTCCAAAATCATCGACCACGCCACCAATGCCGAACCCGAGCACGACACGCCCTGGGACACGCCCGTGTCCCAGGCAGTGTTACCTCTACCAAAATTCAGATTTGGCTCAAAACGCCACCAGTCACCCTTTTGAGTTTCAGGGTGTTACACCGAGCGGGAGGACGAAGCAGAGGACAACAAGTGGCATCAAAATTAAAGCAGGTGATAGTGGATCTAATCTATCATGGTTATAAAATAACAAGTATATCTCTACTCTAGCAGTTCTATATAGTACACGTAAAGTAAGTAAGAACAGTACCGAAAAGAAGTGCGGTAAGTAAAGTAAAGAACGGAGCAGAAAGAAAACTATCTACTACTAAGCTATCATCATAGGAGTACCTTAACTTATATGAATGTCCATATAAACTTATAAGTTAAGGTTTCACAAATGTAACTTATCATATAAAAGTGCCCATACTAATTTATATGATAAGGATCTATGATGCGTATGACCTAAATATGTATGTATGTTATGCATGTGGTTATGATTCATACAAGTGCAACTCACGCACACAACTTTGTGATCACAGACCTTTAGTTCCGGCTTTTTGGAGTTAGCATCACTCTCTGGTACCACCATTGTGGCTACGGCAGCAGCGAAACAGGAGCTTCCGCTTCCTAGGCGGGTATACACACTACCTAGCCCAGACCCTTCGTACACCTCTGTACACGTCCTAGGTGCACTCTAGAGTCTCTGCATACTAATGCTGGCCAACTGCAAGACTTCCTTGGTCGGGTGTGCATTTTCGGGGATATTCCTCCAGACCACAGTGTAAATAACCTACTGGCCCCGCAAACCCTCGCACCTCACCAGAGTCACCGTACTGCCATTGGTGTGACGATTGGCCCAGTACCATATGACCCGCCACTAGTTTTGGTTATGCAAATACAAGGTATCTCAACTCAAGCCTCAAGCTTGCAGGACCAAACCCGTCCGGATGTCATATTCAGGAGCATCCAAGTCGCAGGACCAACTCGTCCTGATGTCATATTCCCGAGCCTCCAGCTCGTAGGACCAACCCATCCTGAATCCTTCCAACCCATCACAGGTGAGATTGATCATCAATGCCTTAGTTCTGAATCCCTCCAACCCTTCACGAGTCAGAATGTTACCATGTTCTCTTAGCCTATTAGACTACTCCTTTCTAATGTTTGTTATACCTAGCAATTTAGGGTTAATCCCTTGACTGCCCAGGGCATGCCCAATGAAGGGGTCTCAGGGCACTAAAAACTAAGATGGAATTGAAAGCCCAAAGTTCCCTTCACAAGGATACTTACTTTAATTAATGTCTACCCATGATCTATACCCAGCTCTCATTGTTACTCTGGAACGAACCTAATGACTTAGGATATTATTGGGGAATCGGCGGTCTTCCGCCGGTCTCCGTTCTTGCTACTGTCCTTAGAGTTTTGCACTTTATCACTCGATACTATGAAGTGACCTACTAGACACCAACCGGAGTTTATCTTCCCAATAGAGTTATCAACTCAACCTTCTATCGTATCCCCTATGGCTTCCAATAATACATGCTACTTTTGCTAAGCGCAACCCATGACCTAATATTAACCCTTATAATAGGACTTCCAATTCCTTGGGCCAAATGCCCCTAATTAATTATCATGGGTTTGTATGGTGTATCGTGTTGACCATTTAAGATTTCACCATTTTTCTAAGTAATTAAGACCATAAATTAAATCTTTTAATTAAGTGACCTAAGTCACTTTGTTCATGATTTACTATATCCAAAGAGTCCACATACCTAAGAAATTTTCGCGGTGTTTAATTAGGTTAAATATGACTGCCTACCTGAGTTCATAATTTTCCCATGTAAATTTCAATATAATTTCCATTTAAGATAAAAATCACAATTTGACCATTTTCTAAATGAAGTACAACTATACAACCAATAATTCTAGGAAAAATACTGGAGGCCAATATTGATAAAATAAAACATCATACAAAAATTGATGACCCTAAATAGTGATTTGACCTAGCGAAATTTCATAATAGTAATATTACACAAATACCACTACTTAAATTTTTAATATACATAATCACCCATAAATTCTAATATAATCACCCAAGGTTCTAATCACAAAATTAAGATTGTATAAATTTTCTCATAATTTTCTAGCAATGATTTCCTTTGCTTTTTATTAATTTCCAAGGAGAGGCAATCATGTAATTCTACTAAAAACTCAAGGTAAATTTTCCAAAAAAGCTTATAAAATTTTCCAGAGTTGTATGATGTCCAATTAGGGCTTGTGCCAGTGTTTCAGAATTTATGAGAGTACTTAGCCCTATTTTTAATTTTTATTTCCAAAAGGACATAATTTTCAAAAATTCCAAATAATGGGATTTTTGATCCCAAAAATCCTATCCTTTCTATGGGAGTTCTATTTCATCACTCTAAGCCTCTTTACAGAATTTCATAGACATGCAATTGGCCAAATGGGCTAAACTCCCATTTTTCCATTTCTACTATAGGCACACCAAAATTTAATATACCTTCATCATTCATGTTGGATTTCCCAAATATGCAGAGGTCATAATGGCCTAAAATTTCTACCATGGTCATCTAATGACCCAATGGCCATGCCACCCAAATTTGGAGGCATTTGGAGTTGTAGATCTCCAAATATACAATTAAATTAATAAATGATATTTCTCCAAAAACTATGGAAAAATACTTTCCAAAAATTCCCATTTTGTTCAGTATTTAAGTCTGACCTAATAACATGCATGACCAAAATCTCAGGTCATGTGGACATAGGGTTTGTCTTGGGCACTCATTTAAAGATCTTCCCTAGCCTAGGACCAGTCTTGGTAGAATGGCCCTATAGGGAGTTGTATTGCTCCAAATTACAACATTAGGGAGTCATTTTAAAGGTAAGACCAAGGGTTACATTTTATACGTTAAACACATTTTCTAAATATCCCTCTAAGAGGCCTAAAATTAGCCCGCATGATACAGAATAAAGTGTGACATATTACTAATATTAATATATTTATACAACACAAATGTCAAAGCACAAACAGAGGGCATCCATTCATCTTCCTCCTCCAGCCAAGGGCTGAGATTTCCACGACCTAGAGCCTCTTCAAACCTCATTTCCCGGCCACCCCTTGGCCTCCACAGCCGGCTACCACCACCACCACCTCCGTTGAGGTGGTGGCCATCGTTTGGCGGCGAAATGGTGGCCGAAAATTGCCTCTCCGGCAATCCCGAGCAAGTTCAAAAGCTTGAGATTTTCTCCCACACGTCACATGGATCCAAGCTCAATTGAGCTCGAAATCTCTCCTAAATGATCTATGAGGATAGCACAGATGGAGAGGAGGAGAAACAGACATTGATCGGAGCCCGACGGCGGCGGCGGAGGATGGCCATGGAATTTCTCCTCTCCGATGAGCTTGCTCCCGAACTCGTTTCTCCACCAAAAGCTTCGCTCCAGTTATTAAATTACACTCCTCTCAGTGCTCTAGAGCAAATGGTGAAGTCAAATGGGGGTGGAGTGGGCTGGTTGTGGTGTTTTGAGTAGTGGGAATTTCAAACAAGCATTGGATGCTTCACTATGGATGCCATGTATCATGGAAATTGGCTGGAAAGGCTGAGAGTGACTGCTGGAGCTTAGAGGAGGACTTGGGAAGAGAGGAAGAGAGCCACATGGCCTTCATCCCCATTTTCCTCTCTTTTCTCTCTCCTCCCCTTGACAAATTCCTAAAGTGCCCCATTGCATGTCACTATCTTCCAAATCCAGAGGGTAGGGGCTATAAATGAGAACTTGGGTCGGTCATTGGCCTTGGCTCATGGGCTTAGCCCATAGGGAATGAGCTTCGCTCTCATTTTCTCCTTTAGGACACATGTTGACTTTATTGACTTAAGAGTTGACTTTGTTAACTTCATGAGTGTGCTGGCCCCAATTGATGGTCATGGACCCTATGGCATCATCCAACATGGGTTGGGCCATGACTCGAGGCCTTAGCCCATTAGGAATGGGTTTGCTCTTCAAATTTCTTTAATTAGGCTTAAGGTTGACCAAGTTTGACCTTAGGTTTGATTTGGTCAAATTGGTGAGTGGGCTGGCCCCACTTGGTGATCATGAGCCATATGGTATCATCCAATATATGTCGGGTCATGGTGATGCCCCACTTGGGCTAATTAGGCCTATATGTGTGGATTTGAGCAAATTAGGGTTAGGTTTGACTCTGGTCAACTTGGGTCAATGGTTGACCCATTGATGTGGCTTTTGGTTCACTTAGATTGCTTTTAGGGTTAGGGGCATAACGGTGGGGTTAATGTGTACCTCTGATTCCATTTTGGGCTAGTTTGACCCGATTTGACTTGAACCCAATAGTGGACCCTTTGTGAATCCACCCTAACTCCTTGGGTCAAACCTAGCCTAACCCCATTCATCCACAACATGGCATTACCTAATCTAAGTCATGGGTTCTTGTATGAAATGGGATGTTATAAATCCCAATAAACAAAAAAAATAATTTTGTCCCCGAAATTCAGGTTCGGGTCTACGGGGTTTCTATGCTTAAGAGTTTAAGAAACTCCTCAAAAAAAATACTTAAGATATACTTGAGGTGAAGAGTCTCGGGTATCGTTTATGCATCATATCCATCGGCTCCCAGGTGTGCTCCTCCCGTCCGTGGTTGGTCCACAACACCTTTACCAATGGAACCTTCTTCTTCCGCAACACTCGAATTGTTGTGTCATCGATTCGGACCTGCTCTAAACGAATTTATCTATCAGGAACCATCGAGCCTGCTATAGTGGTAATATGCTGCTCTGGCCGAAGGAGAGCTCTCTAAAGCGAGGAGATGTTAAAAACATCATACAGAGCCCTTAACTCTAGTGGCAACTCTAGCCTATAAGCCAAAGGACCGATCCGCTCCATGATTAAGTATGGTCCTATATATCGAGGGTTGAGCTTCTTGTGCCTCCGTACCCGCGAGACACCATCCACCTGATGTATCTTCAAGAATACCCTATCTCCCACCTGGAACTTTACCTTTTGCTGCCCCGCATTGTAATACTGGACCTCTCGACTCTGAGCCCCTAGCATCCGATCCCTGATCAATTGTATCTGAGCATTCGTATTCTCAATATATTCTGATCCAAGTTCCCTGGGGTCCTCATCCTGAACCCAAGATAGTGGTGTCTGACACTTCCTACCATATAGGCCTCATGGTTGTTGTTATAAGAAACTCTATCAGAGGTAACAATCCCCTTACAAATGTACTTTCATTATATTTTGGGATACTCATAATACAAATTATGTGGACATATTTCCAAGTCCTTCGACATATTACCATAAAAATAAACCTTAATCACACATTGGATTGTAGTCCCTTACGACCAATGATCACCAAAACACGTGAAAATCAATAATCTCAAAAGTAGAAATCTTTTCTATTCCGGTCCACCTAGGTTATTACTTATCAACCAACGTGAACTTACAATCACCCCAAAAATATCATGCACATTAGACCAACACTATTATGTATAGTAGTTAACCAACTTCCGAGATAAGATGTGATGAAAAGATCATCATTTTGTTTCTCCCAAATTCAAAACTTATCACATCTCTACCTTAACAGTAACACATAATTCATTGTGTGTTCACCTTTCGAGCATACATCAAGCGATCATTATTGATATTGATGTTAATACAAATGACTCCAAATCGCTTTTCACATATAGTCTAATTCATAAATTTATAAGCGTATCTTTTCAGAAATGGTGAGGTCTGACACAAATCGATTTCAGCATAAAGAGAATCTTATTAAGCACTAATTACTTCTCGTGTGATTTCACCGTATACGCCTTTGATAGTCAAGATCTATATCTCATTGTCATGAATCCTCATAACGGTGATTATAATGTTATCAACGTATGTATCCCAATTCTTGACGCTATCATAATCAAGGGGGTCATATATATGTGTACAACTTTAACTTATCATCCACCCCTTTTCAATTTGCTGAGTACTTACATTTCTAATGTCATGCCATAGGAAATTAATCTTATCTATCATAATGTTACCTTATTTAAATTCTTAAGTTCCAATATAATGACTCTTGGTTAATTGAGTCATTCAAGGTTATAGTTCACCATTATGATCAAGTGACTGGCTATATCATGTAAGCGTGGATTGTAATGATATTTCATCATTGTGTTTAATTTTCCAAATCCCAGCCCCTTTTAGGATCAAACAAAGTAGTACTAAATCATACCTAACCATAGTAAATTTAATCATTATATTCTAAACGCACTACTAGAAAATAGACTTTTGGCCATGACAAATTACCCTGGCAAGAAGTCCAAAACCGTGGCTACAAAGCTTTAGCCACGGTCTAGCCACGGGAAAAATCCATGGCTAAAGTCGGCGTGGCTAAAAATTTTAAGCCACAGATTGGCCGTAGCAAATAGTATTAGCCATGAGAAAAATTGGCGTGGCAAATAAGCCAACTATTAGCCACAGTATGAAACCCTGGCTAAAAGTAAACTCATCATTTTTTAAAAACTATTTGCCACAATTATAAGTCATGGTAAATACTAATTTATGTTTTTTTTAAAAAAATACATTCAAAATACTGTAATGCTAGACATGTGCTCCCCTCATTGTAATATAGTACTACAACAACTTTCAGTACTCAAATGACCAATAATTGAAGATTATCATCCCTGTAAGACCAACAACTATATAATTCTATCAATTAATTAGCAGATTATTGGATAAATTTCTAATCTAACCAATAATCTGCACGGTATCATGCAAAATAGAGAAAGAAATATTGAATCTAAAAATATTGTAATCTAAAAATAGTCATCAACAACAATGGCCGCACATCTGTTCTTAATTTATCATGAAAAGGATAAAGCATGGTATCAAAAAAAGAGAAAGAAATATTGAATAGATAAATATGCATCAGATTACATGCAGCCAGTGCCTGTGACTTTTCCCGCTTCTCAAAATTTTACATTAAAATCATAAATTTCTATTATGAAAGAATTGGATTGAGTGTTCTGATGAAATAAATGATTTGGATCCTCTCACTTTATCTGATGTAGATAGAATACTAACAATCTGTGAATTATTTCACTGAAGAAATCTATCCTAAATTTGAAAACTTTTGCATATTTTCCATTTTGAAGGTTACCCCCACGAGTGGTTAATCCATCACTTGGTATGCTGTTATTTTTAATTATCGCCGCCATCTGATTCTGCTGCGCTACCTGTGCTACATAAGAATATAGACTCATCGCCTAAAAAAACAGAAAAAATTCACTAAATTATATATTCACCAACGCGAAAAAGAAGAAGAGGAAGATTAGAAAGTAACCTATGGAGATGATTGCATATGATGACACCCAAGGAGGGAAGCAAATGTCTCCGGCATTTGAGAGCTATGCATTTGATTTGAAAACCTCATGTTGTTAATGGATTGTGGGCACATCGTCATTTGATTTGCTGATGGGGATGAAGGCAACTGAAGCATGGGGGATCTGCCAATCCATAAACCCATGTGTGCCATGTAATTTTGAATATTGTGGAACACCATGCTCGCCATGCCACTTCCCATCCACATAATCTGAGAAAGATTACCTACAAATCTATGTATGAATTTTACTGTCATGTTGTTGAAATCAGGCACTATTTCAGTACTTGAACTTATTGCTGAAGTGATTTAAAGTATTCAATCATTTCATCAAGCATTGATGCTTTATCTGACTGAATCATTGTAGTTGGTTATTACAAAATGTTGCTAATACTGATCTAAAACAAAGGTTTTTTTTGTTTTTTTACCTTGGTGTAGTGAGGTATGAGGTCCGGTAAATCTTTCATCTTCTCATTGATTCTGTCTCTTTTTTTTTCTACAAGTACTCATTGTTGTATAAAATAGAGGAGGATTACATAAATTAGAGGAGAATTGCATAAATATTTAAGCTTGTTAGAGTTTTACCCTCTCTGAAAAATTATGAACCTCAGCAGCTCGGCTTTTACGAGATCTTTGTACAACCTTCTTTTCATCAGTAGACTCGTAGTTTGTTTCTTGTATATCTTAGTGAAATTTAATTGTGCTCTGATAAAAAAAATGAGGAAGAATCGATGCGGGATTGAAACCTCCCTCGGGCTGCAGAATTCTTCAGTTTTTCTTCCCTTTCTTTTATTGCTCTGATTGTTTATTTCTTGTTGCCCTGCTGATTTGATGCTAACTCTAGACCTGCCTGATGATGATGTGCTGGTGATTTCATATGTTTAAGCTTGCAATCTATATAATGGAAAGTTGATACAAAACATAAGGACAATTAACATTTATGTGAGACAGAGCAAACCCAACAACTAGATTATTGTTTTGGGCAAGGCAAAGCAAATAATATTGTTAGTTTATAATTCTAGATAGCAAACCATAGAGAAGATACACGATACAAAATTCCAGATCATTGATCTCGTAGTCATACATAGTCATACCTGTTTCTGGTCTTCTAACTATATTTGCAAATACATAATCAATCCATGAATGGAACAGATCAAGAGGTAGAAAAGATCAAGAAAGGATGAACTGGAAAACTAAGATCAACTGTTTACCACCTCCTATTCCCTACCGACACACATCATAAAGAAAAACAAACAAAAAACTATTTATGAATGACACAAATAAATAGGTAGATGATGAGTCCGATATTTATAGGGTTTTTCGGACTCATCTGGGCTTGTTTTCTCACTCGTGCACTGCATTTCAATCGGTATTCGGTTATATTTGCATTGTTCGGTCATTGACCACTTTGTGAACTATTTTGGCCAATGGGTGTGCAATTGCGCATTCTATTTTCGGGGGTAAGCACATGGTGCTCCCCATGGCCCTTTCCGGCTATTATCATATCATTTCTGTGATGCTGGAGGGTTCCCTTTAGTTTTATTTGTTTGAGTGCAGGTGGTGCATTTTCCCCCAATTCTGGAATTCAGGCTTGTGGAAAACGCACGATCGTGCATTTTCTTATCACACCTTTCTTCTTGATCGTGCATTTTGTTGTACAGGAAATTGTCGAGCGGAGCTCGATGATCTTCACGCACGGTTTCTTCTGAACCATGTGCAAAGGAAACGCAAGGTTTTCTTATAGCTTTTTTGTTTGTACTAATTTGTGGTTAATTGTGCGATTTGTACACGCACGCGCGGCAGTGCCTATGCGCGAGTAAAACGCATGGTTACACCTACTTTCCTTGAATTCAAGCTTTTTGTTGTTACCCGTGCGATTTCCTTCACGCACGGGCAGAAACGTCCGTGCGTGAGTAAAATGCACGGGTAAGCGCTTCTCCTTCCACAGGCTTATTCTGAAAGTTAATATCGCTTGGTTTGCGCACAATAGTGCGCCAAACCGTGCGTGACCATTATTTATGGTTTTTCTATTTAAGTCGTAGATTTCATCATCCCGGGGAGCCAGTCCGCTATTTCCGCTCCTCTGAGCGAGAAAACATCCCTCCAGCCGCTATTTTCTCTCTCCTCCTTGTAGAGCCATTCTGACACCCATTCTCCCTTCAAGAGCATGCAATAGCATCATCTCTGCACACCATTGTCTTCTCCAAACTCCAAGCTCCGTTTCAAGATCTTAAGGTGCTGCATCCGTGGAGTTCTCAGGATAGATTTAGCCCAACAATTATTCACGAAGAAGATGGGTTATTATAAGGAGGTGAAAACCCTTCTAGTCCCCGGACGTCATCCGTAGAATGAGCTAGGACAAGGCCCGACAACCCTTTACTCTGGCCGCGAATCTCGGAAAGCCTTTGTGTGTTTGGATGATTATCTCCCCCTTCACTTGTAGTATTTTTCTTATATTTTTTTGAATGTTGGATTGATGTGTAAGAACACTGTTTAGCTTAAGTATTTCAGCTTGTCTATGTGTTGTTATATCTTAGTTCTTGATTGTGTTGATGAGCTTCAGTTTTTCTTGTTCTTATTGAGATAGTGTCGTTCTAGCGATTGATAGAAGCGTGCTTGGCGAAGAGTTGATTGCAACCCTCATTTGCTCATCCATCTTTTATATTACTATCTTGAGTAATCCACCAAAGATACGCAAGGGCGACGACCCGCAATAGATTTATTAGTGTTAAACTTAGGAAACTCCAAACTAAAACCACCTTTTGTTTACGTTAACACTTGCAATCACTTTTTCAATAGTGAAATCACACTCCCTACTTGCACTCCTCGAGAGATCGAGATTTGGGGATTCAACTCCTCTACTTTATTACTTGACAGCGACCAGTGCACTTGCCGAACGCATCAAGTTTTTGGCGATGTTGCCGGGGAGTGCAACCGTTGCGTGTATTTTTATTTTGAAAAAGTTTGTAAGTGTTTTTGGTATTTTTGAAAGGATTTTTTTGTGTTGTATGACAGATCCCAACTCCAGTGATAGGGTTGAAGATCTTGTGTTTGAGCTTGAAATCGCACGTGCGAGGCGAGCCCGTGTGCGTATTGCAGCTGCTGAAGAAAGGATGGAGGATTTTGGCAAAGGAGGAAATGGCCACGGTGAACGGGTTGTTGAGGGACAAGAGGTGGTCCAACCACGCATTAGGACAATGCGTGATTTCACAACCCCTACTGTGGGAAGTGTTTACCCTGTCTTCAGACTAGCAATGATAAACAACCACTTAGAGATTAAACCCACCATCTTGAATATGATCCGAAATAATACTCAGTTCTCGGGCTTGCCGAGTGAGGATCTACTGCTCCATCTTGAGGAGTTCTCAGAAATTTGCGGCATATTCCGATATGCCGGTATTTCTGATGACGTAGTTAAGCTGAGGATGTTCCCATTTTCGCTAAGGTACAAGGACAAAACTAGGCTCCATACTATTGTTCCAGGTACTACTACTACATGGGAGGCCCTGTCCTCTAAGTTCTTGGCTAAGTTCCACCCGGTGGATAAGATTGTGAATGCCCGTAGGGATATTGCAACCTTTCGGCAGCTGGACCATGAAACGTTGTCTGAGGCGTTGGAGAGATTCGCTGAACTGCAGCGTTGATGCCCCCACCATGGCTGTGAGCCATGGAATTTAGTTGAAAAATTCTATTTTGCTATTGAGCCTAATTTCAGGGCTATGATCGACGCAGTAGCTGGAGGCACAATAATGAACCTATCTCCTGATGAGGCATTGAGGCTACTTCGCGACACTGCCTCCCATAGCACATACTGGACAACTGGAAGAAATAACCCTTGAGGGGCGAAGAATCTGTTTGAAGTGAATACTATTGTCCAACAAGCTGAGGCGAGTCATCATACTTTGGATGGAAGGACGATGTTGACCAGATCAGCCCCTCCTCCAGCTCAGTTTATGGACATTTCATGCCAGGGTTGTGGTTACCCCGACCATCATGCTTATTTGTGGACTGCAGGAGAGACCTTTGCTGAGCCATCATGTATAACTTCTGATAAGAGCGTAAATTTTATAAATAATTAAAACTACACTGCTCCTTATAATAATGCGTATAACCCTAATGCAAGAAATCATCCTAATTTCTCGTGGAATCAAAATGCTCCCTGTCAAAGGTGGCAGGGAGGCCATCATCAATTTGATGCTCAAGCCTCCAGTAGTCAGCCGCGACCGCCGCATACGGGTCATAATTCGAACGTGCAAGGGACTTATAGGAGCGCATTGGAAGAAATTATGGAGAAGTTTGTTGAGATGACCCAATCTAATATGGCCACTCAAACCGCATCCATGAGGAACTTGGAGACACAGCTGGGGCAACTGGCCCAGGTGCTCTCCAAGTATACTCGCAGCACCCTCCCAAGCGACACGGAGAAAAATCCTCGTGAGCAAGGGAAGAGTGTTAGGGAGGCAGAGGACTGCAATATAAATGTAGTGGTCGTGAGCCGTGAGATTAATGTGATGGAGACGATAGCTTTATGTGAATCTGGATCATCGCGCAACATTCTTGCTTTGCAAGATGTTGATAAACTGAATTTAAATATTGAATTAAATGGCTGGAAGTCACCAGTGCTAGCCGATGGGTCGATAGTAAAGACCGACAGGGAAATTAAGGAGGTGGAAGCGAAACTGATTGGGGCTATTGTAGTCACTGACTTCCAAGTGTTAGGACCCATGGGAAATACATCGAAACCCATCTTAGGGGTCTCATTCCTAAAAGCTAGTGAAGCTACATATTATTTTAATGCGAGCATTGTCACCATGGCTTCCAAGGTCGATTTGCCTTTACCACCTTCAATTCCCCCTATAATTTCAAATGAACCTGGAGAACTTCTGAAATGGAATGTTTTGTTATCTACTGATTTATCTAGAGCTGCTGAGACAGATGTTCTGTTGAATGAGTAAGACAAGGCTATGAATGTGGAAGAAATGTTGATGTCAGCTAAAGCAGAAACAAGTACGGAGTTGCTAGGAGTGAAACAAGACACAGATAGTAAGGAATGTGAGCTGAACA
Organism: Platanthera zijinensis; assembly: GCA_039513925.1. Classification (NCBI taxonomy): domain Eukaryota; kingdom Viridiplantae; phylum Streptophyta; class Magnoliopsida; order Asparagales; family Orchidaceae; genus Platanthera; species Platanthera zijinensis. The sequence goes on from CM077091.1 coordinate 52,638,958, forward strand.
TGGCTATTGAGAGCATGCAGAAGATAGACTTAAGAACTTCTATTGATCTGAACAAATTTTGTAAGACTGTTAAATAGGTAACTTGGGCTGATCATTCACCCGCCACGGGTGAGGAAAGGATCCCCCGGATGAGAAAGATAGACATGCTGCTGAATTGGTTGGTGTGGTTATACCACCCTGGCGATCCCCATCTGTGGATCTGAAAAGAAAAGAACTGCTCATGCATAAGGCGCAGAATTTTGCCCGCCGGCGTGAGAAAGAAGAGGTTAGGGGTAGGGGAGATTCGTCTTCCCTGGGCCCTAAAGCTTTCGTTTCGCCCTCATCTCACTTGACTGGGGGGATCTATCACAAGTCAGTGTTCAGATGAGGAGTGAAGGATCTCTGAGGCCCCTTTCCTGCTTTTTCTAGTTTTATTTATTGCTTAATGCTGTGTGTAACTTTAGACTTTTTCGTTGCGTTTTGAACTTATGCTCTGAACAATCTTTATATAACTGTTAATACAGGTATTTGGTCCACCTTAAGGACGGTAAAGAAAAGTGGCCTATGGGAGAAAACCCAATTTCGCTGCTTTTAATTTGTTCAATTATGTTGCTGTGATTATATGTTTATAGTATTCGTGCTTGGAGGTATTCTCTTGTGCAGGTGGAGTTCGTTTGGGTTGTGGACTTTCTGCTGAAATTAACGCCAATCTTCTGGTTTGCTCATTTGCTGAGCATGGGGTAAACTCTCCCCCAACTTTTATTTCACTATTTTTATTGCAAATCTTGGATAGGTTGTTTAGTTTAAGTCTGGTGGGGGAGAGTAATACAGGTTACCTATGCACATGCACTATTAACACTTTCATACCAAAAGTATATTTTCATTTTCTTTTTTTATATTATCATGTCTGCATCGTGCACCTACACCCACATGAGCATGATCTTAAGCATGCGTTCGGCTCATGTCAAATTTATTTCTTTTGTGTTAACTTTAAAATAGTGGTGCTAGCTTAAGATTTTAGGATAGAGTAGTTCAAAACTCGTGCAGTGCTCCTAATCGAGTACTCATGGTGTGTAGAAATAGTATAGATTAAATTTTTTCTTTATGCTCGTAGGTTTATACTTTTCTGCATTTATAAATATTGTTTGTACTACTCAAAAATGTTGAATCTAGAGTAATCGAACGTTAGTGTAGGAATGTGTGTAGCCGTCACTAGCCTCGTATTGCTTGAGTCAGGAGAAAGGATCATCTTTCTCGGTGGCTAAGATCTTACCCCAAGCTACTCTCGAAGCATTGGTGCATGGTTAGTCTAGCGTGAGCGTGATATAGGGCATTTTTTTGTCCCGGTTGAGCCTTGTACCCATCCTAATGATAATCCTTATTAGCCTATTTTGTGCCTACCCACCTATTGATTTAGCCCCACTTTGTGATAACCAGAGCTTAAAAGCTTTTCCCAGTTGCACACCCAAACTCCATGTATTAGTATGTTAATTCTTCCATTGGTGTTGTTGCTGTGGTGTTGTTATGTGATTGTGCGGTGAAGTTTTCTTGAAAATTTGGCTGAAAGTGCATTATAAAAATCTTGAAAAAGAAAAGAAAAAATGTGCTAATTGATATAAAATAAGAAAGTGAAAATGAAGAGTCTATTTGCGTTATTGTTGTGGTGATAGGCGGTGCACACACCCGTGTTGTCAAGTTCAAGTCTGGTGGTGTGGTGCACCTACATGTTTTGTTGGCGAGAGGATTTCATTTGTATGAGCTCATTTGGGTTGTGCGTATCCATCATTTTTATCCGTTTGCGTCCTTACCTACATATATACCCAAGCCCCATTATTTTCCTAAAGTCATACGGATTCACGCTTGAGTCAAACTAGCGTTGTGGAGAGAGTGTGAACGGGCAACCGTATGGTCCCCGACATTGATGGATTTCTTTAGAGGTGATCCGGAGCCCTGGTCTTTGGCAATGCTCAACTTAGTGGCCTGCCTACTTTATTTCTACGTATGACTGAACGATTCTCTAGAATTCCATTTTTCAGTAGTTACAATATTTATTTACGCCTATCGAAAGTTATAAACTCCGTAGTATAATTAATAATTTTACCTATTATATTTTCTACGCCCATGAAGTATTTGATTTCTCGCTTTACTCTATTTAGAAATTTTTGAGCTAGCTAGCTATTTTCTATGCATGGAGAGATTATTTGCTCGGGACTAGCAAATGTTTAAGTCTGGTGGTGTGATGAGTCCGATATTTATAGGGTTTTTCGGACTCATCTGAGCTTGTTTTCTCACTCGTGCACTGCATTTCAACCAGTATTTGGTTATATTTGCATTGCTCAGTCATTGACCACTTTGTGCACTTTTTTGGCCCATTGGTGTGCAATTGCACATTCTATTTTTAGGGGTAAGCACATGGTGCTCCCCATGGCCCTTTCCGGCTATTTTCATTGCATTTCTATGATGCTGGAGGGTTCCCTTTGGTTTTATTTTTTTGAGTCCAGGTGGTGCGTTTTCTCCCAAGTCTGGAATTTAGGCTTGTGGAAAATGCACGGTCCTGCATTTTCTTAGCACACATTTCTTCTTGATCGTGCTTTTTGTTGTACAGGAAATTGTCAAGCGGAGCTTGACGATCTTCACGCACGGTTAACACACGGTTTCTTATGAATCATGCTTGAAGGAAATGCACGGTTTTCCTGTAGCTTTCTTGTTTGTACCAATCTGTTTTTAATCGTGCGATTTGTTCACGCACAGGCGACAACGCCCGTGCGTTAGTAAAACGCACTATTCCACCTACTTTCCTTGAATTCCACCTTTCTGTTATTACCCGTGCGATTTCCTTCACGCACGGGTGGAAACATCCGTGCGTGAGTAAAATGCACGGGTCAACACTTCTCCTTCTGCAGGCTTATTCTGAAAGTTAATATAACATGGTTTGCGCATGTTCGTGCGCCAAACTGTGTGTGACCATTATTTTGATTTTTCTTTTTAAGCCAAGGATTTCATCGTCCCTGGGAGCCAGTCCGATCCAGCCTGCCATTTCCGCTCCTCTGAGCGGGAAAACTTCCATCCAGCTGCTATTTTCTCTCTCCTCCTTGGAGATCCATTCCGACACCCATTATCCTTCCAAGAGCTCGCAATAACATCATCTCCGACCACCATTGTCTTCTCCAAACTCCAAGCTTCATTTCAAGGTCTTAAGGTGCTGCATCCGTGGAGTTCTCAAGATAGATTTATCCCAGAGATTATTCACGAAGAAGATGGGTTATTGGAAGTTGGTGACAGCCCTTCTAGACCCCAGACGTCATCCGTAGACCGAGCTCGGACGAGTCCCGACAACCCTTGACTTCGGTTGCGAATCTCGAAAAGCTTTCATGCGTTTGGTTGTTTCTCTCCCCCCTTCACTTGTAGTATTTTTCTTCTATTTATTTGGATGTTGGATTGATGTGTAAGAATACTGTTTTGCTTAAGTATTTCAGCATGTCTATGTGTTATTATATCTTAGTTCTTGATTGTGTTAATGTGCTTCAGTTTTTCTTGTTCTTATTGAGATAGTGTCGTTCTAGCGATTCATAGAAGCGCGCGTGGCGAAGAGGTGATTGCAACCCTCAATTGCTCATCCATCTTTCATATTACTCTCTTGAGTAATCCACCAAAGAGATGCGGTGATGGTGACCTGCAATAGATTTATTAGTGTTAAACTTAGGAAACTGCAAACCAAAACCCCCTTTGTTTACGTTAACACTTGCAATCACTTTTTCAATAGCGAAATCACACTCCCTACTTGCACTCCTCGAGTGATCGATATCCGGGGATTCAACTTCGCAACTTTATTACTTGACCGCGACCGGTGCACTTGCTGAACATATCAGTAGGAAAGATCAATGAAGGATGGGCATGCCAAATATGGCACCTATCTATGGGCTGCATGCCTCTATAAGTGCATCTGCTCAAGAAAACCCAATACATCATTATTGATGCTCAAATATCAAAGAACGTATAGGAGATTATACATGTGCATTACCTAGAAGGAGAGTATTAATACTCTGTTGATGGCTTGCCTAACACAATTGTTGCAGTCCTTGTAATTGGGTCCAAGAAATCGATTAGAAGCAAAATCGCTGCTCTGCTTAATCAATTAAAGGGAAAAAAACCTATGTCAGCATATATCCAGTGATCTGAAGAAACTAAGTATGTGAGATAGAGATTTCCAAATACATCAGGTAATCAAATCCAACCAAAATATCAAGTCCATGTGTATACCAAATACACAAGCGATCAAAATTACATTCGATACAAAAGCTTAATCCAACTAAAAAGTCAACTACAGTGTTCCTGCACCAATATAACCACTAGTTGGGACTGCTTTTATTAAGATGCGGCGATTGTTTTTGCAAAAGCAGCCTTAAATGCTAAAAGGTAAGACGGCAATGGCTGCACCCACGCTCCAAAAAATGTTCCTTTGTTGTCGAAATCTCACTCATAGAATGGTTAAGATAAAGATGGAACAATATGCAATAAGTTTATATAATAGGAAAGCGAATGAAACAGTACACACGCTTGGTTAAATTTAATAGACTAAAAGATAAAAACCATTACTTTAGTCAAGAGAAGATATCAAGAAACATAAGAAAGAAAAAACATGCCAAAGATGATTTCTCTAAATGAAATAATACCTTGATAATTGAATGACCAAAAGCGTTGTTGTAAGCATTAAAAGTTGCCTCCAGCTGTGCTTTACTTCTTGTTGTGAGAACTCTGATAATCTCCTCGTCGACATATGATTTACCTTCACTTTTTTCATGAAGCAGCTTTGCCTCAGATTTTGCCAATGTTAGGTTCACCTCAGAGCCCTCGTAGAGGTATGCAGTCAAAAGTAGCACCAAGAGCTAGACATAAATAATATTCTCAGAACACCATTATAATAATGCAACCTTCATGGGTCAGAGTCCCAAATTAAGGCCCAAATTACGACTCGAGACCCTAGAGATTAAAATGACCTGCCTGAGATATCAAAATTGTTTACCCGGGAGATCAAAAAGATCTCACCACAAGATCAAAAAGGTCTCCATGGGAGATTAAAATAATCCTCTGAGATTAAAATGTTCTCCTAAAGAAATCAAAAAAGTAAGTTTGATCCAAAGCAGGGAAATCATTTGTATTCTACCACTAAAAGATCACTTTCATCTCCCAAGGAGGTCATTTTCTAGCATAGAGAAAATTTTCATTTTGTAGGACCAAACATGATGCTTTAAAAAAATTAGTTTGCAATACACGCGTCGAGATCTCGGCATTCTCGGGCTCTGATTTGGATCCCGAGCCAATCCCAAAATTTCTATAACAATGGTCATATCATAAAAATTCCCTTCCATTTGAGATAAACAAGGATTCCATGAATGCATAACAAATTAAGGGTTCATTTGGTTACGTGTTTTTGCTCCGCGTTTAGGGAAACGCTGCCGGACGGTGGCAATACAAACGGTTCTCCATCTCTATTTGGCGCGTTTGGACCCGCAGCAAGGAGGAAACGGCCCGAAAAACTGGCTTTTTCAACCCCACCTCCCTCCCTCCAGTTCCAACTCCCAGTTTCTACCCACCAGATGCACCCGCCACCGCCGAACCAAATATAGCCTAAACTACAAATACTATCAACTATATAAGCCCTATTCATGCCAAGGTTCCTTAACCTACAACCTGCGTGAATACAATTTTAGTCTAAGAATACATCTCAACGGATTAAAAATTCACAGAGCTAATGGAATGGAAATATTTTTTAGTCTAATCAAGATAAAAAAACACCAATTTTCAGATATTAAAACCAACCTACAAAAAGATTCAATGGAAAGATTCTATAAGAACTACTTGGCTATATCATGGATTAAGGGATTTAAGCCTTTTGACTCAACCAATAATATCTTGAAATTTGTTGTTTCTCATATAATATATAATATCAAAGGAAAAAAAACTATGTCAGCGCAGTCCTTGTTCTTGCATACAAAAGAACATCGGGAAATGAAAAAAATGAGGAAATGTCAGAGCTTTACCTCTAGAACACTAACTCAACTGCAGGAGGGATGCGGGTCGAGCGTCTCATTCTTTAACATGACGTAAGCCGTCCGTCCTCTTTGTCGCCGGGAAGAGGAATGCAATCTGAAACAAGGAAGTCCGACGTTTCTGATGCCTTCAAGGAAGAGAGCTATGGTAGTGAGATCTTCGTGAAATGTATTCTTCTCCACCGGGAGGAGGACTAGGGCCTGAAATAAGGATGTCTGGCAGTTTGCTGGAGAAGCAGGACTGCGGGAGAAGAATGGTCGGTTGTGGTCTATCGTCGGAGAAGGAAGGTTGCGGGATCATAAAATCAGGGATACTGTGGGATTGAGAAATCAGGGGAGCTATCAGGGAGAAGATGAGTGAGCGTACAGCGGTGCAGGAGTGAGGGAGCAATATATTAGGGCACGGGAGTGGGCGCGGGTTTTAACCTTTTTTTGTGATATAATTAGGGTACACGGGAATTTTAAATGTCGGTTAATACTAAATATTAGCCACGCTTTTTTGCTTTTCATGGCTAATACAAAGGTATTAGCCATGTTTTTTATAGCAGTGGATAAAACCTAAATATTATCCACGATTTTGCGATCATGGCTAATACTACTGTATTATCCACGACTTTTGAACCCTGGCAAAAAAACGTGTTGCTAATACTCATTTTTCTAGTAGTGACGCAAGACATTATCTTATCAAGATTTCTAATTATAACTTAAACTATCTTTCAAAGTATAAGGGTAAGTAAACCATTCAAATTTAAAAAGGATTGATTCTTTGAGAGAACACACCATCTGTAAATCATCATCGAACACTTTTGTTTTGATTCTTGTGATCATCAGAGCCACATCCAAAGGATCGTACTTATAATATATATCTTCCAATTCAGTATGGTTTTTTTTTCACTTGATCTTTATTTTTTTCTTGGTTCGTTATACTCCCAATGTCATAAACAAAATTATTCAAAACATTGAATTCTCACTTATGGATTCTAATTATATAACATTTAAGACCCGTGATCACTCCTTTTTATTACCATGATGTTACCCTATTCTAATCTGTATGTTTCCAACCTAATGAACTGATTATGTTAGGTAGGCATAGGTAGCAGTGATCAATCATCGTGTTTACTTCTCATAATTGTACCCATTAAAAATGAGATAATCATGAGCCTTAGGTATGCAAAAATTTCGGTTATCCTTCTGACTTGTACTGAATTCTCAATTCACCTTGGCTTTCTCTTGCAATATATCAAATCCTTAACCGACGATATAATCATTAATCGTGTGTCACGTAAATTGGGTTAAATTGTTAGGGCATCTAGGAACGTGATTTGTTGAGGTAACACACTCCTTTAATTATACATAAAACTTTTGTAATGCAATTATTGCTTGATTTTAGTTTATCGAAAAGCCATTTGTTAGAATTCTTGTGGATTATACACAACTTATTTCATTCTTGGAATATAGTATGTCATTATGCATCGATGAAATTACGATCTCTCTTTAAGTCATGTCAAGTAGTCCTCTAATTCCCAAGCCCGAGAAAATTTCTAACGTCTCATGCTGGCTTTCCTTTTCTAAGATCGTAATATATATAAGCAGGCATTCCTCTATTTACATCCCAAACTTCTAGGTAGGGTTGAACATCTTACCAATTATCCGTACATAAGTCTCGATTTTCATACGGGTAATGTTCAAATACTAATTCTCCAAGATCACTATGCTTGTGACACAACGTTTTATAAAAAGGGTGTAGAGAATTCAAGTCATTATCAATTTAGCCTAATAAACAAAAGGATAATCCCCCAAACCTTTTGGGATAAATTCCAATAATATCTATAGTGCATTCCTCTTATATGCGCACTCAATCCTTAGATCTGGCAATCTTAGACCTGGAGTTCCACCTTAGAATAATTGATATGTTAAATACCTTAGGCCATTAAGGTTACTATACGACAATCTTTTCAAGTTAAACATGTGACCCAAACAAAATGGATCTTTTCTGAGACTTGAATTCTTATTCAACCTTTGGTATTTGCCACTATGATTGTCTCAACATAATAAAGTCATCGGTATGACGGTTAAGTTTACGAGTACCCTACTACTCCACTAATATACTATATGTACCAATTCTCCTTGAGGCGGTCATATCAGCTTGGGTAAGAATCACTCGATAGATCGTGTTGGGACATCGAAATTTAAGCCTTAAGTAGTGTCTCTTACGTTAAATTCTTTCCTTAATCAATTTGTGTATCCTCATACCTTAGCTAATCTATATCCGAGGTTGATTTTAGACTGAGATATGACTCAAAATCCTCTTGGTAAGTTAAACTAAAGTGGTGTCCTAATTGGATTGGCCTAACTCATTGTTTAAATGGACTATTTCTGTGACTTTTACACATGGACACACCATTGCTTCCGCTGTATAGTTTGTCCGCAAACTAATGCTCGAGCGGGGTGTTCCAGTATTGTGGACTTCTTTCTCATATGATCGTTTGTTCAAGTGATACCAGTTTGTAAGACCGCTCCCCTTACCAAGGAGTTTACCTGGGTCTTATGCCAAGAACCGCCGCCTTACGGGGACACTAGTACACGGGCTAGTCGACACCGCAAGACGCCGATCCTGCTGGCTAGTATGATCATTCAACCTATAGGCCAATTTGAGATTAGAAGCAACATAAACAGTTATATATCAAGTCCACATCACAATATCTTCATAATATATATATATAATGAAAGATACAATAGTCCACAATGAGTATAAATGAAAATGAGAGAAGGGCTTATGCCTAGTACATGAATATCAAATCTCTCTCTCTCACAAAATAAAACTAAGCAGAAGCTAAACTATCATCGGTACATGCGTTATAACCTGATGCTGGGCTGTAGTAGTAATGGCAGTAGGTGGTATCAGCTCCTCTAGTCCTGCCACCTCATCCTGCTGATCATGTTGGTTCTCCAACTCCTCGATCTCCTAAAATGATACGGTCATAACCGACCGTTAGTCATAAAGACTAAGCCATTATTATCCTCGCCTCACCCCCGTGACTCCTAGGTACCGAGAGGGAGGAAGAAGTGAAGGACAACAAGGGGTATCAAAAGTAAAGTAGGTGATAGTGGATCTAATATATAATGGTTATAAAATAACAAGTATATCTCTACTCTAGCAGTTCTATATAATACATGTAAAGTAAGTAAGAATAGTACTGAAAAGAAGTGCGGTAAGTAATGTAAAGAATGGAGTAGAAAGAAAACTATCTACTACTAAGCTACTGTCACAGGAGTACCTTAATATATATGAATTGCCCATACAAACTTATAAGTTAAGGTTTCACAAATGTAACTTATCATATAAAAAAGCCCATATTAATTTATATGATAAGAATCATTGATGCGTATGATCTAAATATGTATGTATATTATACATGCGATTATGATTCATATAAGTGCAACTCACACATACGACTCTGTGATCACAGACCTTTAGTTCCCACTTTTTGGAGCTAGCATCACTCTTTGGTACCACCGTTGTCGCTATGACAGCAGCGGAACATGCACTTCCACTTCCTAGGCGGGTACACATACTACCAAGCCAAGACACTTCGTATGCCTCTGTACACGTCCTAGGTGCAGTCTATAGTATCTACGTACTAATGCTGGAAAACTACCAGACTTCCTTGGTCGGGTGCACATTTTTTGGGGATTGTCCTCCAGACTGCAGTTTAAACAACCAACTTGCCCCTCAAACCCTCGCACCTCACCAGAGTCACCATACTACCGTCGGTGTGACGAGTGGCCCAGTACCGCATGACCCGCCACAAGTTTTGTTTATGCACATTCAAGGTATCTCAACTCAATCCTCAAGCTCGTAGGACCAAACCCATCCTGATGTCATATGTAAGACCCCATTTTTTTTCTTTTAAACCACCGGGGTCCTATGCCTAGAACCGCCGCTTTGCAGTGACACCAACGCACCTGGGAAGGTCATCACAGCAAAACTCCGATCTTGCCGGCCATACCGATCGTAGAAGAGAAGAGTAAAAGTATAAATACATGAGTAAAATGAAATTCAAACTAGTCCACTAGAATTACATATATTGATGCAGGCCCATGGTTTCGACAAATTAAACTACGCGTTCTTAGGTTTGATAATTAAAATAAATTTCTAGGGTACAGTTTCTCTACTCAACACTATAAATAACTCAAGCAATTAATGATACAGTTTCCATAATAATCAACGCAAAGGGTCGCTACCCCTTATAAAGATTGAACAAGGGCTATATGCTAATGTTCGCTCAAGCGAATAGGATCTACCCGATCCAAATAATTAGCAATTCCAAAGGAAATTATTCGCTAGCAAATCACAAACCATTACGAGAGGATCCGGACTAAAATAACGATTCAAAATAAAGTCCAAATTAATCCCGAAAATAATTAATATGAGGGTATACCAAATCTCTTGAACTCAAGGGGAAATCAAGGGTGATGAACCCGATTTCTTCTAGTGTTCATGAGATCTACCCGATCCATATTATACGAGAATATTTGGGAAAATAATGCTTGAAAATTTAGATTTTAATTAGCATAATTTCATTATAAATTAGGACAAAATACTAGCCTTCTATTTCCACCAATACCTCATAAATAATATAGAAGATAATCACACAAAAGATGTTTAGAAATTCGTTACCCAATCCCAAGAAGTCCGTCCACAAGATGAGTGGAGGAATCACACACATCGGTGGTTCATTTTCTATTTCCACGCAAACTCCACGGATCTGTGCCGGATGATGAAAACGCAAGTCGTTCTTCCTTTGCAAAAAACCCTTTTGAAGTGAGAGAAATTTTGAGGGATTATATAAATGGAAAGTGGAGAGAGAAAAGGTGGTGGAAGAAAAAAAGTTGAGGGTGGTCAGGTTTGGTTTTGGTGATGATGAGGGTTGTCGGGTTTGGGTGTTGGATGGGAAGAGATGGCTCAGGTTGGTGGTGGAGGGGGTTGCCAAGTGGAGGAAGGGGAGGAAAGAGGGTGGCGGCTAGGTAGGTGGAGGGCTAGGGCTGTTGTGAGAGGTTGAAGGCTCGGTTTGAGGAGGAGAAAAAGAGGGGATGTTTAGTCGAGACTAGAGGATTAGGAGGAGGAAAAGAGAATAGAGATGGGGAGGGAGATGGCTGGCGGCCAAGAGGAAGGAGACCAAGGGGGGCCGAAATTTGAGAGGAGAAATGAGAGGAGAGGAGGAGGGAAATCTCAAGCAAGGTTAGGGTTTTTAATTTTCATTCATTCTCTACAAAATCCTTCATGACATGGCCTATATATAGGCTACACCACTCAATCTCCACCCTTGAAAATTAAACCACTCATGATGGTTATATGCACCCATCATGACATAACAAATACAATAATTATTAACATGAAATAAAAATAACAATTGATGGTTATAAGCACCCATCATATATTAAATGAAATACTAAAAATTGAATTGCTTAAAAAAATATAAATGATAAAATATATAATTATAATTATTTAATTAATAATTATATATTTTATTTATTGGCGGCGGCGTTTGCAAAGAAATGTCATGGTAGACTCCCATCTTCGAGCTTGTGGCAACGACCGTTCCAATCCACAAACTCTCTATGATGGGGATCCAAGGTCGCATCAGTATTGTCGCCATCAATCCTCCCCCACTCAAAATTACTCATCACCGATTAGTGGCCCGTAAGGGGATAACAGTCAGAAGTAGCAGCAACATGTGGCATATATTGCCCCGCTATCCTTGTCATAGTAGCATGAACATCCCATAACACTAAGAACCTGTCAGGTGTAGAAATAGCAAGACTTGAAATGGTGTCAGGCAAAAGAAAAATAGCTTGAATCTTACCATCCGATTCAAGAACCAAGGAGTCCACGTGGATAATAGATACGATAATACTAACACTCCCCAATCCAAGAGAATATTTAGTGGTAGGAAGAAATGACGGAGAAAGACACTCAGGTTTAACAGAGACGTACAATAAAAAGTCCGAAAACTTGAAATAAAGTGAAATACCCCGTGCTATATAAAAATCTAAAATAAAATCAAGAAATCCGATGTTCTTCATAATCATGGATGGGTTGGCATTCCTACGTATTAATTTATTAACGGAGCCAGAAGGCATCTGCACGGGGACTGACCAGACTAAACCCAAATCACTAAGTCTTATGTCGGACGGTCTCGGTAAGTAGTGGAAGTGCATACGACATAACTTAAAATGAAACACTAACATCCAAGATACATGAGGAGAGAATCCATGTGCTACATGGCTATACCCAAATGCGAAGGAAAACGGGGTTAAGTCAGGTGGCACGGGAGCCTTATAATCAGAGATAATTTTAATGAGCTCCAAATTCGCAGTTTTAATTTTATATTTTAAATACTCACGCTTGGCATGAAGATATGCCAAGGTGAACTGCTCATCATAAAGAATTGAATTGGATGCTCCTGGATATGAAAAGATGTGCGGGCGATACAACTCAAGGGACCCAACTAAAGTCATTAAAGTGGGGAAATGAGTGTCATCAAAAGGCGGTGGGTAAATGCGTGCGACTGGTATAGTATATAAGTATGTAGGGGACACCGTAACTAGAGACACAATTTACAATAAATCAGAATCATCTATAACAGAGGATAAAACCGTAGTCGGACAAGCAGAAAAATGAGCTGTCAAAAGTGATGCGTAGTCATGTCTATGAGGTGCGGTGAAAAGTCCAAAGACTAGTGTGCTCAACATAGTAATATTTAAACACTGATACAATGCTAATATAGGAGCTAATAGAGTGGGCGTGAAACAAAAACTCGGACTAGGTCTACCGGTTCCACGTTTCAAAAAGTCAACTAATGTGGGCAAATAAATGGGGGGAAGGGTCGGTAAAATCAAACCCGGGTTAAAATCTGAATCAGTATTGATTTCACCCAACGGTGACAACATCAAAGAACTCACATCTAGGTATACAACCAAAGAATCGTCAAAAAATACCCTTTCCTCAGATTGTAACTCATCCAAAATAATTGGAACATCCTCACTCTTAGGCTCCTTAGATAACACAGATATAATCTCAGTAACTATACTCATAGGTTATAACATGATGGGGATCGTAGCCTGGAGAGGGCACTCAATACTAGGGTGGTTAGACACAATTCTAGTAGGGTACATAATAGGCAACATAATACTCTCACAGATCAGAATGTAATCATACCATACATCATCTTCTAAATCACTAGTGTATACAATCTCAATTTCAGACTCATCAAAATCATCGGGCACTAACGTACATGTCGGAATACTCTCACCTACGGGGTCATCCTTAGAATCAAGAGATACTACATCTACATCAGAATACACATTAGTTAAAATCACAATCTTAGGTGGCTCAATCATCGAGACTAACGGAGGCTACACCCTAGTAGTAACATTTTTGGAGCCCAAGACATAAGACCTAATAGGAATGGTTTCCCTAAAAGTGGGTGGTGGTCCTAAGACGGGCTCTCCCTTCTGAAACGAGCGAGTCTTATTCTTATGAATTTTGTGCTTCTCAATATCCAAAACAGCATTAAAAGTGGTGTTTAGGTCGGTGTGACCATAACACAGTAATTTACCCTGGATGTCGGGGTTTAACCCCTTACGAAACCTAGAGAGGGTGAGCTCTAGTACCTCCTTCACACAACACCTAACCATCATATCCTTAAGAAGACTCATATACTCAGAGACTGACTTATTCCCTTGTTTAAGGGTAGCTAAATCAACTGACATCTGCGTTCGATTGTACGTAAGGACATACTGTTCTGTCAGCATGGCCTTTATGTAGGTCCAACTAATAAGTAATTTACCGTTCTCGGTTCTCAGACGTCGTTCCTCATTCAACAAGAATATCTTAGATCTACCTAACAACTTCATTCGCGCCACTCACACCTTATCCGCATCAGTCGATTTGTACCACTTAAAGTAGCACTTTATTTCCTTAACCAAGTCTAGGAAAACTTGGGGACACCCTAACCCATCGTAAGTAGGTGTTTTAATTATAGTGGGAGGATAAATGTTGGAACGGTTGGAATTCCTATGGTATGAAGGCAATGCTGGGGTGTGTTTAACCATGGCTTTATCATACCAATAGTCTAAAAGGGAAACGTGAACATCATAGGCCATAATAGTAAGAACCAGAGAGAGAACTCGATCTGATTCTTGTGCACATGCAATGAAAAATGAACCATACCCACTAAACTTTAGGAAAGATGGATTGGTTCCCGCTTAGCAACTAGGGTAATAAAATATTTTTTTTATTTTCTGGATGAAAAAAATATGGAGATTGTTAAATTTTTTTTAATTTTTTTGCAGAAAAATAAAAATATAGGCCGCTATTTGTAGACCAAAATTAAAAATTTATAATGACTTAATAAAAATACAATATTTTTGATTTCTTACTAACAAAATGATAGAGAATTTCCAGATTTTTATTTTTTTTGAATTTTGAGAAAAATTGAGAATTTTAGATTGCTATTGGCAGACAAAAAAAAATTTGTCTTATATGTTGTGCAATGAAACGTGCAAGTGCGTGACTGCGTACTAAAAAAAGGGGGAGGGTGCCAATTTGAAAATTCATGTGAACCTCCCTCTGATACACAATTGATCCAGGCACATTGTTTTAACGGATTAAACTACGGGTTCTTAGGTTTGACAATTAAAATAAATTTCTAGCTTGCAGTTTCTCTACTTACCACTATATATAACTCAAGCAATTAATGGCATAGTTTCCACAATAATTAAGGCAAAGGGTCGCTACCCCTTATAAAGATTGAACAAGGGCTATATGCCAATGTTTGCTCAAGCGAAAAGGACCTACCTGATCCAGGAAATTAGCAATTCCAAAGGTAATTATTCGCTAGCAAATCACAAACCAATATGTGAGGATCCAGAATAAAATAACGATTTCAAATGAAGTCCAAATAAATCACGAAAATAATTAATATGAGGGTATACCAAATCTCTTGAACTCAAGGGGAAATCAAGGGTGATGAACCTGATTTCTTCTAGTGTTCACGAGATCTACCAGCTCCAAATTATACGAGAATATTCGGGAAAATAATGCTTGAAAAATCAGATTTTAATTAGCACAATTTGAATATAAATCAGGACAAAATACTAACCTACTAATTCCACCAATACCTCACAAATAATATAAAATAAAATCACACAAGAGATGTTTAGAAATTCGTTACCCAATCACAAGAAGTCCGTCCACAAGATGAGTGGAGGAATCACACACGTTAGTGGTTGATTTTCTATTTCCACGCAAACTCTATGGATCCATTTCGGATGATGAAAATGCAAGTCGTTCTTCCTTTGCAAAAAACACTTTTGGAGTGAGAGAAATTTTGAGGGATTATATATATGGAAAGTGGAGAGAGAATGGTGGTTTAAGAAAAAAAAGTTGAGGGTGGTCGGGTTTGGTTTTGTTTATAATGAGGGTTGTCGGGTTTGGGTGTTAGATGGGAAGAGAGGGCTCGTGTTGGTGGTGGAGGGGGTGGTCGAGTGGAGGAAGGGGAGGAAAGAGGGTGGAGGCTAGGGAGGTGGGCGGCAAGGGCTTTTTTGAGAGGTTGAAGGCTCGGTTTGAGGCGGAGAAAAAGAGGGGTTGTTTAGTGGAGACTCGAGGAGGAGGAGTAGGAGGAGGAAAAGAGAATAGAGAGTAGGAGGGAGATGGTCGGCGGCCAAGAGGAAGGAGACCAAGGGGGGACAAAATTTGAGAGCAGAAAGGAGAGGAGAGGAGGAGGGAAATCTCAAGCAAGGTTAGGGTTTTTAATTTTCATTCACTCTCTACAAAATCCTTCAAGACATGGCCTATATATAGGCTACACCACTCAATCTTCACCCTTGAAAATTAAACCACTCATGATTGTTATATGCACCCATCATGACATAACAAATACAATAATTAATAACATGAAATTAAAATAGCAATTAATGGTTATAAGCACCCATCATACATGAAATGAAATACTAAAAATAGAATTGCTTAAAAAAAATAAAAATGATAAAGTATATAATTATGTAATTCATAATTATATATTTTATTTATTGGCGGCAGCGGATGTCGAGCAAAACAGGTAGTTGCGGCGGCGTCGGCGAAGAAATGTCGTGGTAGACTCCCATCTTCGAGCTTGCGGAAATGACCGTCCCAATCCACGAACTCTCTATGACGGGGATCCACGACCGCATCAGCAACATCGCAATCATATATGTAAATAATTCTCCACGAAGGGAGAGTCCACAGAAATGATAAAGTAAAGTACTAAAGAGGGCTCCTGCCCAATACTTTAAAATCCTCACTACAAATCAGCTAATCACTCAAGCAAATCTATAATATCTACTAATGATTGGGACTCATTGTCCCTGCTGCTTGAACTCCAGTGCTAGACTGTACTGTCTCCAAGCGCACCAACCTCTGGGGCTATATCTCCTGGTTCGGCTCCATGATCCCCTTAAATGATTTGGTCAACGACCTTTAGTCTAAAAGACTAAGTCATATCATCCCACACCCCTCCCCCATGGCTCCTAGGAACCGAGCGGGTAGAAGGAAAGGGAAGGTAATGAAGGTGGAGAGTAAAAAAGTTAAGCAGGTGGCGGCGGAACTAGTCTATCATGAGTTCATAAACAGAGCAATTATATGTAAGCAGTAGTAGGTAAGCAGCATAAGTATACACAAGAACAGGTTAGCAAGTAAAGTACGAGAAGGTAAACTTAGTAAGTAACCATGACCTATAGGAATGCCCATACAAACCTATAGACCAAGGGGTCATTTTGCAAGACCTATTGTATAAAGTGTCCCATACTATTTATAAAATAGGTGTCAGGGGTTATATAAAATGATAATGCTATGTCATGTAAGTATGTTATAATGAGAACATGCAGGTGGAACACACACACTCGACTCTGTGCATACAGACCTTTAGTTCCCCCTTTTAGGAGCAAAACCTCTCTAGATACCTCCGTAGTGGAAAACGGAAGCGGTCGGTTGGGCCTCGCCCACCTCTAAATCGGTATCAACACTACCAGTCAGACCTATCGTACGCCTCCACGCTGGTTCACTAAGCGAAGCTCCTGCGTACTCTTTCAGGCTGCACACCGAACTTTATTTGGCTAAGTGCTAAACCACACCTGTCGAGTCAACATATTGGTGTCGGTGTGACGACTCTCCAATACCGAAGACCCACCACCTTTTATCTTATGCACATGCAATATTACTACAATTTCCCACCGAGCCAAAGCTCCCTAGTCTAACATGTCCGTCACAAAACCATCCGAGCCATCGACTCGCCGGACAAACCCGTCTGTCACAATTATCTACCGAGCCTACCGCTCGTGAGACCCAACCTAACTCCCACAAACACCGGGGAGTGTGAGTGTATGTGTAATCCTAATTATACTTGTTACTCTTAAACATTGATTATTCTTATTATTTAGGTTAGCCCAGGACTGCCCTAGGTATTCCTGGTGAAGGGCTCTCACATGACACTAGGAACTATGATGGTAGCTGAAGCCCATCGTTCCCTTTCGCAAGGCACTTACTATTTTTGGTTATTACCTAATTCCAGATCCCTTTTAATATTATACTGGATCTAACTCTAGTATATTTTGACTCTCTTTCTCTCCGCAGGAAAGACGACCTTTCGTCGATCCCGAGAATTTCAACTGGTATTCGATTTTATTTGCATTTCCTGGTCATTGACCACTCTGTGCACTGTTTTGGCCCATAGGTGTACAATTGCACATTTTATTTTTGGGGCTAAGCACATGGTGCTCCCCATGGCCCTTTCCTACTATTTTCATTGCATTTCTGTGATGCTGGAGGGTTCCCTTTGGTTTTATTTGTTTGGGTGTAGGTGGTGCATTTTACCCCAATTTTGGAATTCAGGCTTGTGGAAAAAGCATGGTCGTGTGTTTTCTTAGCACACATTTCTTCTTGATCATGCATTTTATTGTACAGGAAATTGTCGAGTGGAGCTCGACGATCTTCATGCATGGTTAACGCATAGTTTCTTTTGAACCGTGCGTGAAGGAAACACACGGTTTTCCTGTATCTTTCTTGTTTATTCCAATCTGTGGTTAATCGTGAAATTTTTTCACGCACGGGCGGCAGTGCCCGTGTGTGAGTAAAATGCACGGTTCCACCTGCTTGCCTTGAATTCCAGCTTTCTGTTATTACCCGTGCGATTTCATTCATGCACGGGAGGAAACGTCCGTGCCGAGTAAAATGCACGGGTCAACGCTTCTCCTTCCGCAGGATTATTTTGAAAGTTAATATCGCACGGTTTGCACATTGTCGTGCGCCAAACCGTACGTTACCATTATTTCTGATTTTTCTATTTAAGACGCATATTTCATCGTCCTAAGGAGCCAATCAGATCCAACCCACCATTTCCGCTCCTCTGAGCCGGAAAACTTCCCTCCAAGCGCTATTATCTCTCTCCTCCTTGGAGATCCATTCCAACACCCATTCTCTCTCCAAGAGCTCGCAATAAAATCATCTCCGGCCACCATTGTCTTCTCCAAACTCCAAGCTCTGTTTCAAGCTCTTAAGGGGCAGCATCTGTAGAGTTCTCAGGATAGATTTATCCCAACATTTATTCACGAAGAAGACAGGTTATTGGAAGGAGGTGATATCCCTTCTGTACCTCGGACTTCATCCGTAGACCAAGCTCGGACAAGGCCCAATAACCCTTTACTCCGGCCGCGAATCTCAGAAAGCCTTCATGTGTTTGGTTATTTCTGAAAGACTTGATTTTAAGAGCCTAGAAACCTAAAGGGGTGGTGAATAGGTTCTAATTTTCTTCAAGAATTTTAGGCAATTAGCTAGTTCTAACTCAACATAAAAAATTCAATACAAAACACAATAATAACAGCACAATATACACCAGATTTATAGTGGATTTTAAAGGTATGGGTACATCCACTTTCCCCCTTCGCCTATCCAGTAGAGAACTGGATTCAGCCTAACTTCCTTCCACTTCCTCAGATCCACAAATCTTACAACTCAGAACCAGATTGGTTCCTACAGCTCAGACTTATACAAGTCTTACCTCAGATTCTTCCTAAGAACCCTACCTCAGGCCTCAGCCTTTATGACTAGGCTTATAACTCAGACTTTCATAAGTCCTACACCTCAGGCACTCAGTCCTACCTCAGCCTTTATAATTACAGGCTTACAACTCAGATCTTTCAAAAGATCCTACAAGAAAATGAGTTTTTTGAAAAGGCATAGAAATTTCACCAGATAGAACTCTCTATTGGTGTGAGCTTCTTGATCAATTCTTGATTAAACTGAATCTTCAGATCAAACCTGACTTAGCTATTTCAAAGCTTCTTGATTGAACAAAATAAGGTTAATCTTCAATTGTTGTAGAAGTTGATCTACAGATAGCTCCCTCCTTAAATTCAGAATTAGATCTGAATCTTTCTTACAGACTGTTCTGGATCTGCCTTATTAAGAGTTTCCCCTTTTCTTGTTGTCAAATTCTCTTTCCCGTAATTCCTTGATTACTTCCTTAGTTATTTCTGGTTGTCAAGGATAAGTCCCTTATATAGAGTTTCCTCATGATTACCGGCTGATCCGGTTTGTAATAACCTTCTAACAGTTCTGATAGTTCTGACAAAGGTGTCAGACCTGTTGGTTATGATAGCTATCGAGTCACTAGTCATGACAGTTGATTCCTCAAATACTTTACAACTCAGCATGAACCACTCAGCAAACTTCTTCACATGTGTCGACACAAATATACTAAGTGTCGACACAAGTCTTGATGATGTCGACACAACACTCCATGTGTTGACATAGTCATTCTTCTTCTACTTGACACAGCTTCTGTTTGTATGTGTTGACACAAGTCATGTGTATTGATACAACTGCTCCTGGTCTCGACATAACTGATTCTGACAGATGGCGTTGAGTGTATGTCCAACTGTCGTTGAGTGTGTGTCGAGACGTCGTTGAGTGTGTGTCGACACAAGTCCAGTGTATCGATACAAGCCTTCAGACTCAGTATAGCTGTTATTGTTAGATGGCATTGAGTGTGTGTCGACACAAGTCCTGTGTGTCGACACAGCTTCTGCTTCAGGTGTCGACACAATTCCAGCCTTAGATGTCCACACAATTCTAGGTGTCGACACAACTTCTTCTTCAGGTGTCGACACAATGCCTGGGTGTCGACACAGGCCTTGCTTCTAGTGTCGACACAACTTCTGGGTGTCGACACAATTCTTCACAAGTGTCGACACTTGTACTTAGAGAATTTTCTTGCAAACCTTACACCTGCACAATGAAACTCAAACATCCCATCAAATACAAATTGATGTATATCAATGAGTAAGATGAGGCTTCTCCAAATCTAGTACATATTTTTCAGTGTACCCAATAATCTCCCCTTATTTGGAGAAGTCATAACCCTTAGTCAAAGATATACACCACTCATAATATAAAAAAAAGATGTACATACATTTTACTGCAAGATAACAACTAAAATCAATACTGAAACTGATTTCATTCATTAATCAGAAAATTCTAGGTTACATGTTTTTCTTAAGAACAACAAACAAAAGATTACATTGTTCTAGACATTAGCCTATTTATCATAAGATAGACTAGGCTCCTTAATTACAATTCCTTTCCCAGATCTGATCTTAGCCTACACAGTAGGTTCAGTATCATAAGCTGGTTTCTTTCCTTTCAGATCCTTCTTCTTCAGTTCTTCAGCCTTTATCCTTTGCCTTTCAAAATAGTGAAAAGGCTTTGGGAAGTACCTGCTAGGCTCCAGAGCAATAGCAGGTAACTTCCCAGCTTTTACACTCCTCTTGTACTAAAGAATGGCTTCTTGCCTGGCTAAATACTTTTTCCACTCTTGCTCAGAGTACCATTTACCCCTATCATAGGTCTTGTCCTTCACAGCTTTCCAGGCAGTTAAAATAATATTCTAGGAAGTAGGACTCCACTGCTTAACATTAGGCTTTAATTCATCCTGCTCTCTAAACCTTTTCTTGGACAGATGTGCTTCCTTCTGAGATTCCTTGGCATCCTCTGACATGTCTACTTTTTCAATGATAATATTCTGTGCCTCCTGTGGAGGGTTATACATTGTCTGAACTTCTTGTTGGACTATGTCAAAATCAGCTGGAGGGTAAATGACATGTTGATGAGTTGTAAATATACCTATATTTTTGTATTTTAATTATGTCATTTTACTTTATTTTTGTCTTTTTTGTTTGTTTTATTTAATAAATTGTTTCTTTTTTGTAATTTTTTATTTCTAACTTAGCTTTTTTTGTTTTTCTAATTTTTTGCAGAAAAATATTTTTTCGGCCATATCACGCCCGTGTCACCTCCGACACGGGCGTGTCAGGCTCTCAATGCAACCAGCCGGTCAAACTCAACAATTCCACTGTCCCGAGCTCGACACGCCCGTGTCAATTAACCGACACGCCCGTGTCACGCCCCCCGACGATCGCCGACCACAGGTTGCCAGCTCGACGTTCGGCGATGATCAAACCAAGCTCGACACGCCCCAAGACACGCCCGTGTCAAGGTGTGACACGAGCGTAACCTAGCCACCTGGCTCGACGTGACGCGCACGACTTTGCGGCCGGACCGCGCCCAGATCGACCTCCCCGTCACGCCCGTGACTGGCACATGTCACGCCCGTGACCTAGGGCGTGACCGCCACGTTTTCAGCCGAAGTCAACCTTCCAGTCAAGTCACCCGATCAGCTCATGAATAGTGTCGACACGCCCCCCTGTCACGCCCTAGTCACGGGCGTGACCCACCCGAAATTTTGCCTATAAATAAGAGCTTCCAGGAAGCTTATTTTGTCCACTTTTTTTGACCACTTTGCTTAGGGGAGGTGCTGCCCAATTGGATTCCATACCTATGTAAGGAGAATTTCTCCCCCCTCTCTCTCTCTTAGTTTGTATTAGGGTTTTTACTTCAATAAAATATGAATTTTTCTCTTTTAATTTGTATGAATAATCCAATTGAATGCGCCTACTTAAGCAATTTTTCGTTCATCTTTTTGTATTTCTTTTATGTTTTTATCTTTTTAGCCTTCGTAACTCAGTTAGATTTAGGGTTTATCGGCATTTCTAGGCGTTGTGCCGTCCATTTAAATTTCATTTTCTGCACTTTTTTAGATTTAGCTTTTCTCCTTTTTCCTATATTTTCATTCATAAGGCTTTATAAAAACTCATCTAAAACTATTATTTTTTAACTTAGGCTCTTTAGGGTTGTAAAAATTTTTGTCCTTTTTGTTTTATTTTCACTTTTTATGAGTTTTTATAAAAATATAAGAATGAAAATATAGTCGTTATAATTTTTCGCTCACTTTGTTTTAGCTTTTTAATTTCAAAACTTTTAGTCCGGTTAATTTTTATTTCATCTTTTTATGCATTTCTACCGCATTCTAGCGGTAGAAATGCAGTTGTATTAATTTTTCGAGCACTTCCATTTTGCGTTTATTTGCAAAAAAATTTCGCTCCGGTTAATTTTTATTTTCACTTTTTATGCATTTCTACCGCATTCTAGCGGTAGAAATGCAGTCGTTTTAATTTTCTGAGCACTTTGTTTTTCTTATTTCTGCAAGTGTGTGTGCGTGTATGAGTTAGGTTTTACTGCTTTATTTCATTTCTGTAGAGTGCGTGTGTGCGTATGCATTTATTTCCGCCTACTCGTTAAGAGTTAAATGGCGCTTTGCTTTCATTTCCCGCCCACTCGTTTGAGTGGGACTTGTCTTTTTACTGCTTTCATTTTCTTCCTACTCACTTGAGTAGGAAAACTTTGTGTGTGTGCGTGTGTTTTCTTTTCTGTAGAGTGTGTGCGTGTGTTTTCTTTTCTGTAGAGTGTGTGCGTGTATGAGATAGATTTACTCCCGCCCACTCATTTGAGCCGGGACTTGCAATTTTATCGCTTTCTCAATTATGTAGAGTGCGTGCGTGTAGGAGATAATTTTACCGCTTTATTTACCGCTTTCTTTAATTAAGAAGAGTGTGTGCGTGTGTGCATTTATTTCCCCCTACTCATTTGAGTAGGGCTTGCTTTATTTAATTTTATTTATGGTTTTGAAGTGTGCGTGAGTGCCTGCATCAATTAGCCTTAAATTTATCTAATTGTCCTATTTTTCGTGTTTTCTCTTATAATTGTTCAGTGCTTAATTTAACACTCACGCCTCACCTAAAAACCATAAAGCCGTCCCCATACCGATGAGTGGCTAATCTCTTTTAGCCTTCGGCATCGAAGAGCATTGGGACATAAAAAATGATTTGAAATAATTAAAAAACTTTATTTTTAATTTAATTTAAGGACTTAAGGTTTACCCCGGGTTAACGACGCATAGGACCACATAATCGATGTGTGGGCTCTATTTCCGTTATCCATACGCGACGCCGAGAGGCTGCACGTATGGACCGATCCCCCTTGGGTAAAGAGAACTGTGTACGCCCCCTCGAAAGAGGAGAAGCGTAGTTCTCCCGGATTGGGTTCCCCACCCAATAGCGGGGTTCTTAGCGTAATGCGGGCGTTAAGGGGAATCCTTCATCGGACTAACGTTCGGTCGAATAGCCTTAGCGCCCAGGTGAGAGATATCCCTAGACCAAGGTGAGCTCATGTTCTTGGAACCTCCACGGCCAAGTGCCTTTTATTAATTTAAAAACAAAGTTTAATAATTGTTAAGAATTATTTTAGTCTTAATCCGATTCGATGCCGAGCGTTAACCCGTCATCGAACTAATTTAGCAAAATTCCGCTTTCTTTCTTTCTGTTTTAATTAAACTAAAAAAATCCCACCTTACTGTCAGTAAGATAATAGTGTTCCTGGAAGAGTAGATATAATCAATGCGTCCCCGAGAATAATACGACCTCGGTATTTTCCCGAATACCGAGTACTACTTGCGATAGGTGCGCTTGCCTCCTTTCGTTAGAAAACTCGATCTTCTAACCGGCCCGCGGAATCTGACCATTTCGAACCAACCACAGTAGGTCTCTATTCCGCGTCCATCAAGTTTTTGGCGCCGTTGCCGGGGAATCCGGTTGTTATATTGAATCCGGGAATCTATTAATTTTACTTTATTTTCAAATAAAAAAAATTTTTTATCAAAAAAAAAATATATCCTTCCCCCTTTTCGTTTTTTTTAGGGTATATGACCCGTGGACAACCTTCGAGTTCTGAAAATATTGAATTCGACCCCGAGATCGATCGCTCTCTTGCGCGTATCCGATCTCTCCGTCGAATTCCCTTTTTAGACCCCACAGAATCTATCAGAGAACCCTCTTCTTCTTCTATGGCCGACCCGAATAATGCCCAACCGGTCGAGCGTACTATGTCTTATTACGCTCGGCCCAATTTGGATGATACGGGGTTGAGTATTGTTCGGCCCGCTGTGGCCAACAATAATTTTGAAATTAAGTCAAGTGTGATTCAGATGATCCAAAATGCCGTGCAGTTCGACGGACAGCCGGATGAGGACCCCAATAATCACTTGTCTAATTTTCTTGAGATTTGCGATACTTTTAAAATTAATGGCGTCACTGATGACGCCATTCGTTTGCGCCTTTTCCCTTATCTCTTAAGTCCAAGGCTAAGGCGTGGTTACTCTCCCTCCCGCGGGGATCCATCACGTCCTGGGCGGAATTGGCCGAAAAATTCCTTACGAAGTATTTTCCGCCCGCGAAAACTGCAAGACTGCGGGCAGACATATCTTCGTTCATCCAAAACGACTCCGAGTCTCTTTACGAGACTTGGGAACGCTTTAAGGAGTTTCTCCTCCGGTGCCCGCACCACGCTCTGCCAACGTGGTTGCAGGTACAAATTTTTTACAATGGACTGAATAGTCAGACGCGTCAAATGATTGACGTGGCTGCCGGGGGCACTCTGAACAATAAGACCCCCGAGGCCGCCCAGGCCCTTTTCGAGGAAATGGCGGTGAACGCCTACCAGTGGAACGTCCCGCGGGCGCGCCCTAAGCAGGCGGGCATTTTTGAAGTGGATGCCACCGCTCAGCTAGCCCTCCAAGTGGAAAGGCTAACTAAGCAGGTGGCGGAGATGTCTGTTTCCTCCTCCACTCCGCCTTGTTTTCTCCCCCCCCTCCAACGTCTGCGTGGTCGACGAATTCGTGGACTACATGGGAAATCCGGTGCATCCCTCATTTCAAAACAACCCTTATAGTAGCCACTATAATCCGGGTTGGAGGAACCATCCGAATTTCTCCTGGAGCAACCCGAACAACGCGCAGCGTCCCCCTCCCCCTCCTTTTGCGCCAACGCTTCCTCCTCCCCCTCCTATGAAGCCATCCCCGGTGGAGGAAAATTTTAATCGTTATGTCGCGTCCAACGAGTCTAATATCCGAAACATCACCGGATCGCTAAAAAATTTAGAACTCCAGGTTGGACAGCTGGCGCGACTCATGTCAGAACGCGCCATGGGGGCACTGCCAGGGAACACGGAGCCCAATCCAAGGGAAACCGCCAACGCTATAACCCTCCGTAGCCGTAAGGAGGTGGTCGATCCAAAACGGATCGATCCTCAGGTACATATTTCACCTCCGACCCCTCTTCCCTCTTCTTCGATTACGCAACCCTTACCGATTTTTAACGATAAAACTATTTTAAACAAGGCGTTGCCCTACCCGCATAAGTTAGATAATGAGCGAGTAAACGCGCAATATGAAAAATTTATTTTATTACTTAAACAAATTCATATTAATGTTCCTTTTTGCGAGGCTATCTCGCAAATGCCTAAATATGCGAAATTTTTAAAAGAACTACTTTCTAATAAACGCAAACTCGAGGATATTTCGCATATTTCTCTCAACGCTGTCTGCTCGGCGGCTCTTACTAGTAAATTGCCCTTAAAACAAAACGACCCGGGAAGGTTCTCCATCCCGTGCCTTTTTGGCGATGTATTAGTAAAATACGCCTTGGCAGACTTAGGCGCGAGCATTAATTTGATGCCGTTCTCGCTCTTCCTGCGTTTAGGTTTGGGTACTTCTGCTCCTACCAATATGCGCATCCAACTAGCGGATCGCTCGGTTAGGTTCCCCATCGGGGTTGTTGAGGATGTCCTTGTCCGAGTAGACAAGTTCACCTTCCCGGTGGACTTCGTCATCTTGGACATCGAGGAAGACGCCAACGTACCAATAATACTTGGTCGCCCTTTCCTCGCGACCTCACGTGCGTTAATTGATGTAAGTAATGGTCAGCTTCTCCTTCGGGTAGGAGACGACCAAGTTACTTTTTCTATTAACTCCTCTATGGAAGACTCGTCGCCGAGCGACGATTTCTGCTATTCTTTAGATTCTTTTTATGGAGATAGTTCTTCCCCGGTTTTCGAGTCCGATTTTTTAAACGAAAATATATTTTCGCTCGAAAATTTTTATTACGATGAGGACGAGTCTACGAACATGCCTTTTGAACCAATTGGTTCGAAAGACATTAGCACTAAAACCTCACTAGAAGAACCGCCCATCCTAGAACTCAAACCATTACCCGAATCCCTAAAATACGCCTTTTTGGGGAGAAATGATACACTCCCGGTAATCATTTCTTCGTATTTAAGTGATTCGGAGACCTCCGATTTATTGGAGGTTTTGCTTAAACATCGCCACGCAATTGCGTGGCAAATTTCTGACCTAAAGGGGATTAACCCTTCTTTCTGCACTCACAAAATTTTCTTAAACAATAATTGCCGCAAAACCATTCAGCCCCAGCGACATCTTAACCCAAACATGAAAGACGTCGTGAAAGCCGAGATAATTAATTTATTAGATGCGGGGATTATTTATCCCATTTCTGATAGTGCGTGGGTTAGTCCCATTCATGTCGTGCCCAAGAAGGGCGGTCTAACCGTAGTGGCGAATGAGCACAACGAGCTCGTCCCAACTCGTACTGTTACGGGTTGGCGCGTGGTCATCGATTATCGCAAACTTAATGATGCCACCCGCAAGGACCATTTCCCACTACCGTTCCTTGACCAAATTCTCGAGCGTCTTTCCGGTCATCCTTTTTATTGTTTTCTCGACGGTTTATCGGGGTTTTTCCAAATCCCCATTTCCCCCGAGGACCAAGAGAAAACAACTTTTACCTGCCCCTTTGGCACCTTCGCCTATCGAAGAATGCCATTTGGCCTCTGCAATGCGCCGGCTACATTCCAACGATGTATGCTAGCAATTTTTGGCGAGCTAGTAGAAGATATTATGGAAATATTTATGGATGACTTTTCTGTATTCGGATGCTCTTTCCCGAATTGTCTTCGTAATCTCGATCGTGTCCTCCAGCGATGCGAGGACACGAATCTTGTTTTAAATTGGGAAAAGTGTAACTTTATGGTTCGAGGAGGTTTGGTCCTCGGCCATAAGATTTCGAGTAAGGGGATAGAGGTCGATAAGGCCAAAGTTGAAATCATAGAAAAACTTCCTCAGCCGACAAACATAAAATCCATTAGGAGTTTCTTAGGCCACGCGGGCTTTTATAGGCGTTTCATTCAAGATTTTTCAAAAATAACAAAGCCGCTTACTCACCTCTTGGAAAAGGAATCACCTTTTGTCTTTAGTAGCGATTGCGAGTCTGCTTTTAATTTTATAAAACAAAAACTTATTAATTCTCCGATTCTAGTGGCCCCTAATTGGTCCCTTCCGTTCGAAATCATGTGCGACGCTAGTGATATTGCCTTAGGCGCCATTCTTGGCCAACGCGTAGAAAAACATTTTCATCCTATTTATTATGCTAGCAAGACGCTCACTTCCGCACAAGTGAATTACACGACGACGGAAAAGGAACTCTTAGCCGTCGTTTTCGCTTTCGATAAGTTTCGCTCGTATCTTACGCTATCTAAAGTTATCGTTTTTACCGATCACTCCGCCCTTAAATATCTATTAGCTAAAACCGACGCGAAGCCTCGCCTTCTTCGATGGATTCTCCTCCTACAAGAGTTTGACTTGGAAATCCGAGATAAGAAGGGCGCGGAGAATCTAGCGACAGACCACCTCTCCCGTTTAGACAATCCGGGTGCGGAAGCGCTCGTCGAATCTGAAATAAATGACAGATTCCCCGAGGAACGCCTTCTCGCCATTCGTTCATCTTCGTCATCTTCGCCTTGGTTCGCAGATTTTGCGAACTACTTAGTCGTGCGGGTACTTCCAAAAGATTTTTCAAGTCATCAAAAGAAGAAATTCTTTTCCGACTTGAAAAATTTCTTTTGGGATGACCCTTTTCTTTTCCGTATCTGTGCGGACCAAGCGGTTCGAAGATGCGTCGCGGGAGTGGAGTGCACACAAATATTGAGGCACTGCCACGAGGGTCCGGCCGGGGGGCACTATCAAGCCAACCGGACCGCTAGGAAGGCGCTAGAGGCGGGCTACTTTTGGCCCACTCTCTTCAAAGACACGCACAAATTTGTGCGCGCATGCGATAGCTGTCAGCGGTCGGGTAACATCTCACGTCGCGACGAGATGCCCCAAAATATGTTTTTAGAATGCGAAGTCTTCGATTTATGGGGCATAGATTTTGTTGGCCCCCTACCTCCTTCTTATAAAAATTCTTATATTTTAGTGGCGGTCGACTACGTATCACGGTGGGCGGAAGCGCAGGCTCTCCCCACCAACGATGCGCGAGTCGTCGTCACATTTCTAAAAAAATTATTTTCTCGCTTCGGCACGCCTCGCGCTATTGTTAGTGATAGGGGAACGCATTTCTGTAACGCTCTAATGGCTAAGACGTTAGCTAAATACGGAGTCACGCAGAAGCTTGCCACCCCTACCACCCGCAAACAAGTGGCCAAGTTGAGGTAGTAAATCGAGAAATAAAACGCATATTAGAAAAAACCGTTTCACTTAATAGGAAAGATTGGTCCGCAAAGCTTGACGATGCGTTATGGGCGTATCGTACGGCGTACAAAACCGCTACCGGTTGTACCCCGTTTCGATTAGTCTATGGCAAAGCGTGCCATTTACCCGTAGAACTGGAGCACCGCGCAATTTGGGCATTAAAACTCTTAAACCTCGACTCTAACTTAGCCGCTCAGAATAGAAAACTGCAACTAAACGAGCTCGATGAATGGCGTGCGAACGCTTACGAGAGCAATAAGTTCTATAAGGAGCATTCTAAGTTTTATCACGATCGAAAAATTAAAACCCCAAAAATCTTTTCTCCGGGCGATCTAGTCCTTCTTTACAATTCACGTCTTAGGCTTTTCCCGGGTAAGCTAAAATCGCGATGGTTCGGCCCCTTCAAGGTTGAAGAGGTTTGGCCATATAGGACCATACTCATCTCTCACCCCGAAAAAGGCACTTTTAAGGTGAACGGAAATCGGCTAAAGCCTTATATAGCGGGCGACCCTGTGATCAGTAGGAGCGAAACCATAACCCTTCTCCATATAAACCCGCCACTATAGTCAAGCTACGCGACTATAAACAAAGCGCTCCTGGGAGGCACCCCACGTCTATCTTTTTTACGTCTTTATTTATTACGTTTTCTATTTTTCTAATAAATGCAGGGTTTCTAATGGGCTTCCCCGAGCGCGGATCAGGGACATTTTCTGCCCCCCTCTTTTTCCCTTTTTGTACATATACCTGCTGTCTTGTTCCTCATGCTTAGCATACAACATTGGGGACAATGTTGGATCTAAGTATGGGGGTGTTTTCATATTTTCCTACTTTCTTTTTCACTTACAAAAAAAAAACAAAACAAAAAACAAAACAAAACTTCAAAAAAAAAAACTTCAAAAAAATTTATAACAAAAAATTATAAAATCCAAAAAATTTTAATTAAAAATTTTTGAAGTTTCATTTTTGAAACTTTGTCTTATTTTTAACTCGGTCCGCGAGATCCAGCTCATCGAGCCATCCACATAACGAGTCATCTCGCGGCTACCTAGTTTGTATTTCTGTAAATATTCTTGTAAATATTTTTGTAAATAATTTTTGTAAATACTTTTTGTAAATATTCTTTCTCTTTCCCCTCTCCCTTTTTTCCCTCTCATCCTTGTAAATATTTTTTTCTTTTTCCCAAATTTTTGTAAATAAAATGAAAACTTAATTAAAAATACAAAAAAACTCACAAAATTTTAAAATACAAAAAAATTAACAAAACTTAAAAATCAAAAAAAAAAATTCGCTTTTTTTCTTTCTTTTTAGTATGTATATATTAAAGATATAACAACAAAAATACAAAAAAAAAGAGCATAACTTCAAAAAAACAACAAAAAAATTTTTTTTGAAACAAATAAATCAAACATTTCATTCTTGAGTTTCTTGTTATCCAAAACTTTCGTTTTGAGTTTATTTATATGCGAATTTGATCAATTCTTTGTTCACTATTCATTTGTTAATTATAGATTGAAAAATCTAAATAGCCGGGGTTAAGTTTTAAAGAATTTATTATACTTTGTTAAAAATAGGGGACTCGCTTTAGGCACTACTTCTAATTTTTCATAGATAGGAGCATTTGTACCATGTTAGAAAATAACGACTATAGAATTCAATTATGCTTGCTTTTAGCTTTCTTAAAAATTGGAACGTACAATTTATAAAGGTTGCTCTCAATTATTTTTCAATTAAAAATCTAGTTCTCTTTTTTCCCCTTACCTATCCTATCATAACCTACTTGGTATGATAAAAATATTTCCCCAAAAAGAAAAAGATCTTATGTCAATGGGAATAAGATTTCATTCCGTAAACATAGGCACCCAATAAATTAAAAGATTATACGTTACGGAGTAAGAGGATAAAATTCATTACTCCAACACATATACATTGGGTTATTTTTATTTATGAAGAAGAAAAATTTATGTTAAGGAAAATAAGATTTCGTTTTCCTTTAACATCCAAATCAAAAAAAATTGGAGGTTCGAGAAAAAATAACCTCGCCTCAAAATCCAAGCATCTTCATAAACCAACATCAACCCCTTTAGCCAATTTCATGACTCTAGAATTAATTCAAAAATCTTTTTGAGAGCATAATTCGTAAATTGCATTATTTCCAATAACACTCCTATAAGCTAAAGTTCGTATAAATCCAAACTATTTTCTGTTAATCTAACCAATACAACTATTGCTTTCTATTTGATTACATCAAGAAGTCTTTTGGCCAAAACTTTTGCCCTGTTTAAATCATCTAAATAATTTTAGGACTTACTCTTATACCCCGTATATTTTTATTTGATCTTTCTTATAATTAATTTAGCGGTAGCAGAACTTAGGGTTTTTCATTATTCCTTATAAGTTCACCTCAAACTTTTGCTCTGGAATAGCAAAAGCTTAAGTATGGGGGTGTTTGATGAGTTGTAAATATACCTATATTTTTGTATTTTAATTATGTCATTTTACTTTATTTTTGTCTTTTTTGTTTGTTTTATTTAATAAATTGTTTCTTTTTTGTAATTTTTTATTTCTAACTTAGCTTTTTTTGTTTTTCTAATTTTTTGCAGAAAAATATTTTTTCGGCCATATCACGCCCGTGTCACCTCCGACACGGGCGTGTCAGGCTCTCAATGCAACCAGCCGGTCAAACTCAACAATTCCACTGTCCCGAGCTCGACACGCCCGTGTCAATTAACCGACACGCCCGTGTCACGCCCCCCGACGATCGCCGACCACAGGTTGCCAGCTCGACGTTCGGCGATGATCAAACCAAGCTCGACACGCCCCAAGACACGCCCGTGTCAAGGTGTGACACGGGCGTGACCTAGCCACCTGGCCCGACGTGACGCGCGCGACTTTGCGGCCGGACCGCGCCCAGATCGACCTCCCCGTCACGCCCGTGACTGGCACATGTCACGCCCGTGACCTAGGGCGTGACCGCCACGTTTTCAGTCGAAGTCAACCTTCCAGTCAAGTCACCCGATCAGCTCATGAATAGTGTCGACACGCCCCCCTGTCACGCCCTAGTCACGGGCGTGACCCACCCGAAATTTTGCCTATAAATAAGAGCTTCCAGGAAGCTTATTTTGTCCACTTTTTTGACCACTTTGCTTAGGGGAGGTGCTGCCCAATTGGATTCCATACCTATGTAAGGAGAATTTCTCCCCCCTCTCTCTCTCTTAGTTTGTATTAGGGTTTTTACTTCAATAAAATATGAATTTTTCTCTTTTAATTTGTATGAATAATCCAATTGAATGCGCCTACTTAAGCAATTTTTCGTTCATCTTTTTGTATTTCTTTTATGTTTTTATCTTTTTAGCCTTCGTAACTCAGTTAGATTTAGGGTTTATCGGCATTTCTAGCCGTTGTGCCGTCCATTTAAATTTCATTTTCTGCACTTTTTTAGATTTAGCTTTTCTCCTTTTTCCTATATTTTCATTCATAAGGCTTTATAAAAACTCATCTAAAACTATTATTTTTTAACTTAGGCTCTTTAGGGTTGTAAAACTTTTTGTCCTTTTTATTTTATTTTCACTTTTTATGAGTTTTTATAAAAATATAAGAATGAAAATATAGTCGTTATAATTTTTCGCTCACTTTGTTTTAGCTTTTTAATTTCAAAACTTTTAGTCCGGTTAATTTTTATTTCATCTTTTTATGCATTTCTACCGCATTCTAGCGGTAGAAATGCAGTTGTATTAATTTTTCGAGCACTTCCATTTTGCGTTTATTTGCAAAAAAATTTCGCTCCGGTTAATTTTTATTTTCACTTTTTATGCATTTCTACCGCATTCTAGCGGTAGAAATGCAGTCGTTTTAATTTTCTGAGCACTTTGTTTTTCTTATTTCTGCAAGTGTGTGTGCGTGTATGAGTTAGGTTTTACTGCTTTATTTCATTTCTGTAGAGTGCGTGTGTGCGTATGCATTTATTTCCGCCAACTCGTTAAGAGTTAAATGGCGCTTTGCTTTCATTTCCCGCCCACTCGTTTGAGTGGGACTTGTCTTTTTACTGCTTTCATTTTCTTCCTACTCACTTGAGTAGGAAAACTTTGTGTGTGTGCGTGTGTTTTCTTTTCTGTAGAGTGTGTGCGTGTGTTTTCTTTTCTGTAGAGTGTGTGCGTGTATGAGATAGATTTACTCCCGCCCACTCATTTGAGCCGGGACTTGCAATTTTATCGCTTTCTCAATTATGTAGAGTGCGTGCGTGTAGGAGATAATTTTACCGCTTTATTTACCGCTTTCTTTAATTAAGAAGAGTGTGTGCGTGTGTGCATTTATTTCCCCCTACTCATTTGAGTAGGGCTTGCTTTATCTAATTTTCTTTATGGTTTTGAAGTGTGCGTGAGTGCCTGCATCAATTAGCCTTAAATTTATCTAATTGTCCTATTTTTCGTGTTTTCTCTTATAATTGTTCAGTGCTTAATTTAACACTCACGCCTCACCTAAAAACCATAAAGCCGTCCCCATACCGATGAGTGGCTAATCTCTTTTAGCCTTCGGCATCGAAGAGCATTGGGACATAAAAAATGATTTGAAATAATTAAAAAACTTTATTTTTAATTTAATTTAAGGACTTAAGGTTTACCCCGGGTTAACGACGCATAGGACCACATAATCGATGTGTGGGCTCTATTTCCGTTATCCATACGCGACGCCGAGAGGCTGCACGTATGGACCGATCCCCCTTGGGTAAAGAGAACTGCGTACGCCCCCTCGAAAGAGGAGAAGCGTAGTTCTCCCGGATTGGGTTCCCCACCCAATAGCGGGGTTCTTAGCGTAATGCGGGCGTTAAGGGGAATCCTTCGTCGGACTAACGTTCGGTCGAATAGCCTTAGCGCCCAGGTGAGCGATATCCCTAGACCAAGGTGAGCTCATGTTCTTGGAACCTCCACGGCCAAGTGCCTTTTATTAATTTAAAAACAAAGTTTAATAATTGTTAAGAATTATTTTAGTCTTAATCCGATTCGATGCCGAGCGTTAACCCCGTCATCGAACTAATTTAGCAAAATTCCGCTTTCTTTCTTTCTGTTTTAATTAAAACTAAAAAAATACCACCTTACTGTCAGTAAGATAATAGTGTTCCTGGAAGAGTAGATATAATCAATGCGTCCCCGAGAATAATACGACCTCGGTATTTTCCCGAATACCGAGTACTACTTGCGATAGGTGCGCTTGCCTCCTTTCGTTAGAAAACTCGATCCTCTAACCGGCCCGCGGAATCTGACCATTTCAAACCAACCACAGTAGGTCTCTGTTCCGCGTCCATCACATGTGCAACCTCTGGCTTATCCACTTCAATATAGGCAGGTTGCACTCCAGACTCAGCAGTATTATCATCCTTACATAGGGGTGGAATCCAAGTGTTGCTCTGATGGTGTTAGATACCCATTTTGCATGGTCAAAGCTGGCTTTGACTAACATTCTCTCCTCCTTTATGACTTCTCTAACTATATGATCCCTCAGATCATTCTTTTGAAACCTTATTTGATCAACTAGATATTTTGTACCTTCTTGATAGTAGGCTTTGAATTTAGTCAGGTAATCAGAAATAGTCTTTTGAGAGACTCCAATGGCTATTTGGACAGCAGCTAGATCTTCTTGTATTTGCTTTGATATTTCAGTTTTCAAATCAGTGGAAATACTTCACAGTTTTTTAAGAATTTCTTCATGGGAGTCTTTGAGATTTTCATTAGACCTGAATTGATTTTCTAAAACATATCCTTTCTTGGTGGCAGTGTCCTCAACCTCAGTCTTCAGCAGCTATGTTGCTCAGCCAAATATACTACAACATTGTCCTCCCTTATGGAAGCAATCTGTCATCTCTTTCTTATGCAGATTGACTTCAAATCTGATGGATTTAATTTCTTGAGCCAGCTAAAACTGTAGTTCTTTATTTGACTCATCCACATATTTCTCTAAGGACTGCCTTTGTTCATCCAATTTGACTTGAAGTTGGACCATTAATGAACTGAACTCCATGCTTGGAGCAGGTGGTTGAGTGACTATTTATAAGGCCTTTTTATAGCCTGTGCTATTTTTCTTGATTGCAACCATCTTCCTCTTCTTAGCCATAGAGGCTTCCTCATCATCAGAGGGTTTTGATGAGCTTTCTATATCAATGGTTTCCTTATTAGAAGGGGCATTCAGTAGCTCCTCCCCCTCAGTTCCTGGAAGTTCCTTTTCTACCTATGATTGCTCCCCCTTAGTCCTTGCAACTGGTAAATCAGGAAACAACTCTTCCATAGTTACCTCTTGCTGCATCTGTACAGGAGGAACAAGATTAGTTTAGAAAACAAAAGATTCTCCCTGGACATCCAGATTTTTGTCCAGGGCCTTCTCTATAAAAAAGATACTTACTTGCTCATCTTGAGCTGTATCTTTTATCTTCACATCATGTGCTTCCTTCTCAGCAATTTCTAGTGCTTCTTTGTTTAAGTCTGATACAATGTCCATTACTGTATCAGCAGCATACTAACTCTCCAGAGTAGCTTCAGCAATGCCTCCCCCTTGGGCAGGAAGCTCAGATAGTTCAGTGTCTTGTTATGCTGGTTCAAGGTGTTCTCCACCTAGAGTGGAGGCTATCTGTTGCTTTGGGTTTTGACTGCTCTCTATTTGATCTTGGTCTTCATCTAAACTGAAGACTACCTCCTCTTCAGAATCACTGGAGGATTCTTCTTGCTGAACAATTTCTTTATTTTTTATCTTCTTAACATATTTCTATAGAGTAGAAACCTCTTTGGTCAATACTCTATCCCATCTGGATAGAATCCTTACATCCATTCTCCTCATATGGTTGATATTGGATCCTGGTAGTTGGTTCATAACATCTGGAATTATAGAAGCTAGACATAAGCTTAGTATCCTTCCCAGATTTGGCTTCTTTACTCCTTCTTGGATCTTGTCAAATACTATTGATGCCCAGTCTGTTTTTACAGTGAATATGACCCTTGTCATTATGTTGAACATGTATACTAAAACTCTGTCATGTCCACCAGTCTTACACAGAATAACCTTGCCTACTATTTTAGACAGAAATTTTCCTTGGTAATTCATCCCTTTCCGGGTAATGGATGATCAACCTTCGGTATTAGGATTCAGCCGCACCAACTTAGTGCATCTTTAGTCATGGATGGAACTATTTCATCATCATCCTTAACCATGGGAAGTTGGAGTGATTTCCTGATTGTCTTTAGTGTTAGTTTCACTCAGGAATCCTGAACTATCACTTTGATCGTCTTCCCTTCAGTTTCCACAGTTACTGATGAATTGAATTTCAGCACTTCCTTTTTCACAATTCTTGTTGGTTCTGAGACCAAGAACTCCAAACCATTTTCCTAAATTAGTGTAATTACACCCTGGATTTCTTGTGAGACTGTGGTGAATCCCCCACAAACAAGCTCATAACCTTCATTCACCTTGTCATCCTTGTGGGGCTCCATTGACGAGAGAGAGAGAGAAGAGAAGAGAAGTGAATATCTATGTCGACACCAGGACTAGAGTTAAGAAATCTGAAGGCGTAGTCGACCGAATTTTATCTACCCCCATTTATAGTCTACTGGTAAAGGGTAGGTCAAAGGACGCACCTAACTTAGTATTAATACTTGTCGACATAGTTATACATTTGTCGACATAAAAGACTTAGGTCTCGACAAAACTTATTTTTAGTCGACATGTCTATGGGTCGACATATCTATGTGTTGACATACTTGTGTTAGTGTCGACATAGGCTGGTCATGTCTCGACATAGTTGTGTCGACACCTATTCTTGTATCGACACAGATACTATTTCTGTGTCGACACATCCTTTTTCTTTGTCGACACAACATACTGAGTGTGTCGACAAAACTTGCTTGTGTCAACACAAACTTTGTACTTAGACAAATTTCCTGAGAAATATTGTGCTTACATATTTTACTTAGGAATGCTTGAGTTGACCTATTCTAGGTTCAACATACCTAATTCAATTTTAAAATAATTGAATTTAGTTTCATCCAGAGGTTTTGTAAAAGATCAGCAATTTGATTATTTGTGTTTACAAATTCTAGAATAATATCTTCCTTCTCCACATGTTCTCTTATGAAATGAAACTTAATTTCTATATGTTTGGTTCTACTGTGTGATACATGATTCTTAGCAATAGAAATAGCACTTGTAGAATCACAAAATAGTGGAATTCTACTTACCTTGATGTCATAGTCTTCAAGTTGATGTTTTATCCACATCAACTGTACATAGCAGTTGTCCGCAGCTATATATTCAGACTCAACTGTTGATTTAGCTACACTTGTTTGTTTCTTACTGCACCATGACACCAGGCTTCCACCTAGGAATTGAAAAGTTCATGTAGTACTTTTCATGTCTTCTTTGCATCTTGCAAAGTCTGCATCTGAGAAGCCTGTTAGTAAGAAATCTCTATTCTTAGGATACAAAAAAACTAGATATGTGTGCCCTAAGATATCTCAAAATTCTCTTAACTGCAGTATAATGAGATTCCTTTGGGCAAGCTTGGTACCTAGCACAGACACATGTAGCATACATGATGTCAAGTCTACAAGCAGTCAAGTAGAGTAGGGAGCCAATTATCCCTCTATACAAAGACTCATCAACAGGTTTCCCTGTCTCATCTTTGCATATTGCCATACTTGTTCCCATTGGAGTTTTCATGGTTGAGGCTCAGTCCATTCCATATTTCTTAATCAACTCCTTGGTGAACTTAGACTGGAATATGGACAATCCATCATCAGTCGGTCTTACTTGAAGTCCCAAGAAGAACTTCAGCTCACCCATACCGCTCATCTCAAACTTCCCTTGCATAAGTTTGGCAAACTTTCTTCAAAGGTTATTTTCAGTAGATCCAAAGATAATATCATCAACATATATCTGGACTAGGATTATCTTGCCTTAGATTCCCTAAAGAATATAGTTTTGTCTATCTTTCCTCTAGAGAATTTATTCTCAATAATAAAAGAAGACAAGGTTTCATACCAAGCCCTAGGGCTTGTTTCAAACCATTTAGAGCTTCCTAGCCTATATACATAATCAGGATAATGAGAATCTACAAAACCCGAGGGGTGTTCAACATAGACTTCCTCTTTTAAGTCACCATTCAGAAATGCTGACTTTACATCCATCTGATATTCCTTGAACCTTGATAGGCAGCATAGGCCAAGAAACCTTATAGCCTCCAACCTTGCCACTGGGGCAAAGGTTTGATCAAAGTCAATCCCTTCCTCTTGCGTGCAGCCTTTTGCTACCAGTCTGGCCTTGTTCTTGATTATAGTGCTATTCTCATCAAGTTTGTTTATGTAGATCACTCGCTTCCTATAATGTTGTGATCCTTTGGTTTAGGAACCAGTTCTCAGACTTTACATCTTTTGAATTAATTAAGCTCTTCTTGCATAGCACCAATCCAGTTTGTGTCTAGCATGGATTTTTCAAACTTCCTTGGTTCTATTTGTGACAAGAAGCTAGAACATAGAACTATTTTCATGCTCTTGCTCCTTATTTGAATACCTTGACTTGCATCACCAATGATTTGGTGAACTAGATGATCCTTCAAGTGTCTTCTTGCTGGGGTAAATCTGTCAATCTCATTCCCTTCTTCATTTTCCTCAACCTGATGCTCCTCATTGTCTTCTTCATCCAGTGAGTCTTGTTCTCCCTTTGGACAACATGCATCTTTTTCTTCATCCAGCCTAGTAGGAACTTCTTCATTGATGGTCAGCTTGTCCAGCCTGTTTGTTAGACCTGTAGAACCAGCTGAAGAGCTAGACAATTCACTATTAATCAACTTAGGCTCTGTTTGGGACAGCACTGGCGGATTGAAAAGCTGCTGTTCAGATAGAGCTGTTTTAAAATAGATCTCTGGGGAGCAGTTTTGAAAAGCTGCAGAGTGTTTGGGTGTTCTGTGCAGAAGTGCGCTCGGAATCGCTGGAGAAAGGCCGACGGGGGCTCGGAATCGTCGGAGGAAGGCCGTCCGAGGCTCGGAATCGCCGGAGGAAGGCCGTTCGGCCTCTGAGCATGTTCTAACTGAAGAAACCATTAGATTTCCAAAACCTGTTAGAGAGAAAGCTATTTTGCGGAAGCTGAAGCTGGGGGAGGGGAGATTTCTGAAGAGTTGCAAAACAGCTCCAGATTTCTGAAAAGCTGCTCTTAAGGAGCTGTCCCAAACAGTTAAAAAATAGCTCTGGCGGCTGGAATAGAGATTCTCCAACCGCAAGAGCTGCGCCAAACAGACCCTTAGACTCATCAAATACAACATGGACAGATTCTTCTACAACTTGAGTAGTCAAGTTGTAGATCCTGTATGTCCTACTATTATTGCTGTACCCAACAAATATCAATTCTAGGGATTTGGCAGCAAACTTTGTTTGGTAGTGCTTACCATTAACTAGGACATAACACTTGTTACCAAAGATTCTGAGGTAGGAAATGTTTGGTTTTCTGCCTTTCAAAATCTGATAGGGAGTCATCTTATATTTCTTATTGATGGAGGCTCTATTGAGTACATGACATGTAGTATTTACTGCCTCTGCCCAGAAGTACTCAGGGAGAGTAGTGTTCTATTTGCCTCAATTAGAGTCTTATTCTTTATTTCAGCAACTCCATTTTGCTGGGGTGTTCTAGGTGAGGAGAACTCCTGATGAATCCCAAGTTCTTCACAGAACTTTTTCATACACTCAGACTAAAATTTAGTTCCATGGTCACTTTTGATTTTGACCACTGAATTGTTAAATTCATTCTGAGTTTGTCTAACAAAAGATTGGAAAATAGTAGGGGTTTCAGATTTCTGCCTCAAGAAGAAAACCCATGTTAATCTAGAGTATTCATCCACAATAACTAATGTGTAAACTTTCCTACCAAGACTATGAACTGGCATAGGACCAAACAAATCCATATGCAAGAGATATAAACATCTCATTGAATCTTTGGTATCAAGTGCATGTAAAGAGGACTTAGTCTGTTTGCCCTTTGGGAGCTGAACACACACCTCTTTAATGCACTTGACTTAGGACCATTCCCCACTAACCCCATGCTGAACAACTGTCCTATTGACTTATAGTTCAGATGAGCTAGCCTCTTGTGCCATTTGACACATAGTGAAGCTTTCTCTCCTGCAACTAGACAAATGGGTGAGATGTTAAACTCACAATCTAGGTTAAGACAATATACATTCCCTTTCCTAGTGCCAGTCAAAATGATCTCTTGATCGCTTGACCTCCTTATTTGGCACTCCCCTTTGAGAAAAGAGATGTCATAACCTAGATCACTAAGTTGACTTATGCTAATCAGGTTATATTTTAGACCTTTCATATAAGCCACTTTAGTGATAGTAATTGAATCACTAGAAATGTTACCAAATCCTTTGATGATTCCTTTTTCTGATCCACCAAAGATTACTTTGGGTCCATTCTCTATGGGTACATAGTCCCTCAACATTCTTCTTGTTCCAGTCATGTGTCTGGAATATCCACTATCCAAGTATCATATAGGTGTATGGCAACTTGGATTCACTTGCATCAAATAAAGAATCACTTATCCTTTGAACCCAAATTATTATTGGGTCCTAGTCTTGTTAGTTTGAAATCCAGCAGCTGTTCTGACAGGTAAACAATTCTTGGTTTTAACACTTGTGTTGAACCAGCAATCAATGACAAAAGTGGCCCACCTTGCCACAACACCAACACTCAAATCTATTGTACCTTCTTTTAGTTACAGACTTCACAACTTTGTTGCCAGCAGTCCTATTAAGTGTAGGTGCTTGAGCAGCAAACCCCAAGAATTCCTTTTGAACCCGATGGGCTTGCCTATAGAGTGACCTATTGGCATTTGCACCCTTGCCCATGATATCTCCATACTCATAGTGACCATGAGTAATATCATGATCATACCTGTTTGTAGGTTGCATCATCACTTTCCTAAAGAAAATAGGGGGCTTTTTAGTTAGTGGCTGAATTGGGGCCTTACCGTTTCTATGAGAATTGGTGGCCCTAGTTCTTCCCTTAAAACCTAGACTAGTCCTTCCCTTATGAGAAATGAAATTGTCTATTAAGGGCAAGACAGATTTTGGCTAAGAGAATTTAGCCAGTAACTCTCTTTCTTGCTGATGTTTTGCCTCCAGTTTCTTGATATGATTTTCCTTGAAAGAGATTGTGCCCATCTGAATAACAGTAATGTTTTTCAGTTTGGCAACCTCCTTCAGTTTTAAATCTATCAACATGGCTGAATCTGATGCAGCCTGCTTAAGAGACTCAATTTCCTTGGCCTGCTCCTTGACAAGAAAATTGCTCCTCTTTAAAGCTTGCAACAACCCACCATACTCATTAATGAGTTGATGTACATCCCCCTCAGAATCAGAACCATCCACTTCTCTTGAAGTGGATGCTATTGATTCAGATCCATTAAAATAATCAGAAGCTAAGGGAGAATTGTATACCTTGCTTGGACAAGGATGATCCTAATACAGATCATTTTCTGACAGAGCCATCAGCCCTCTACAACAATAGTCTTACACTCCATTATGGAGTCTAGCATTTGTAGGAATTTTAGTTCCCTAGAATCCTCTTCTGTTGAGAACATCCCAACATATTATTCTGCATAATCTTCTTCTCCTAATCATGAAGATGAAGAGTCTATCCAACTCTTCTGCTTTTGAGCAACAAAGAATTTATCCTTCTTGCCTTTCACTTGATGCTTCTTCTTGTCCTTAGATTCAGTCCTCTTATCTGGACAGTCAGCTATGACATGTCTAGGCCTGTTGCAATAATAACAAACAATCTTAGAATTAGTTTGTTTACTAGGTTTTGAGGCATAACTATCCTCCTTGGGAGTCTTCTTTTTCTTGTAATACTCATCCTTAGAGAAGGATGTAGATGGCCTGGTTCTCCATTTCTTCTTTTTCATGAACCTTTGAAACTGCCTTGTAAAGGTAGCAAAGTCCTCATCAGAGGTTGGCTATCTGATGTGCTATTGTCCATGATTTCTTCTTCTTTTGCCCTAGCACTCCCTCTGGGTGGAGAAGGAGACTTTCTCCTACCCTTTATTATGCCTTCAGCCTAAAGGCTACTGACTTCTCTTTGTACTCAGATCTACTGCTTTTCTCCTCCTCTTTTCTAGCAGTGAGCTGCATTTCATAGGATAACAGCTTTCTAAATAGTGTGGGTGGAGATGTATCAGCAAGCCTGGCCACCTCTCTGATGGTACATATCTTTGCGTCCAAGTCCATTGTTAGTGATCTGAGAAACTTATTATTTAGTTCATATGTGCTGAAGACTCTTCCATAGGTCATCAGCTTATTTACTATCCTAAAGAAGTTCTTATAACATTCAGTTATGCTGTCAGTCTTGGATTTTCTAAAGCTCTCATATTCTTGATTCAGCATAGATTTCATGTCCTCTCTAACTTCTTCTATTCCCTCCATGTAGAAAATTAGGGTGTCCCACATTTACTTAGAGGTTTTATAGTGCACCAGATTCTGAAATGTGGCATCATCTAAAACACTTACAATAATGTTTTGTGCTCTTTTGTCTAGTGTTTCCAGGATGATCTCATCCTTAGTCATTTCAGAATAACTCTTTGGGGTTTAACATTTGCATCCAGAACTGATACCTTCATTGGAATGAAGGGACCTACTTGTACTGTGATGTAGATTCTTGGATCAGATGCTTCCATTAACAACCTGAACCTTGCCTTCCATATGCCCAAGCATTCTTTCCTGTAGATAGGCAGTTTAATAGATCCAAATCCTTCTGATTCTAATTTGAATTCACTCTTGAAATCTGTTAATTGCCTTGGAGATTCACTCAGACTGTTAGGTCTATCTTTGAGTAACCTCCCTCTAATACCACTTGAAAGACTTGATTTTAAGAGCCTAGACACCTAGAGGGGGGTGAATAGGTTCTAATTTTCTTCAAGAATTTTAGGTAATTAGCTAGTTCTCACTCAGCACAGAAAATTCAATACACAGCATAATAATCACAGCACAGCATACACCAGATTTATAATAGTTCCCCAAGGTATGGGTACATCCACTTTCCCCCTTCGCCTATCCAATAGAGAACTGGATTCAGCCCAACTTCCTTCCACTTACTCAGATCCACAGATCTTACAACTCATAACCAGATTGGTTCCTACAGCTCAAACTAATACAAGTCTTACCTCATATTCTTCCAAAGAACCCTACCTTAGGCCTCAGCCCTACCTCAGCCTTTATCACTAGGCTTACAACTCAGACTTTTACAAGGCCTACACCTCAGGCACTCAGCCCTACCTTAGTCTTTATAATTATAGGCGTATAACTAAGATCTTTCAAAAGATCCTACAAAAAAATGAGTGTTTTAAAAAGGCAAAGAAATTTCACCAGATAGAACACTCTCTTGATGTGAGCTTCTTGATTAGTTCTTGATTAAACTGAATCTTCAGATCCAACCTGACTTAGCTGTTTCAAAGATTTTTTATTGAACAAATAAGGTTGATCTTCACTTGATGTAGAAGTTGATCTTCAGATAGCTCCCTTCTTAAATTCAGAATTAGATCCGAATCTTTCTTGCAGACTATTCTGATCTGCCTTCTTAAGAGTTTTCCTTTCTTATTGTCAAATTCTCTTTCCCGTAATTACTTGATTACTTCCTTAGTTATCTCTGGTTGTCAAGGACCAGTCCCTTATATAGAGTTTCCTCATGACCGGCTGA
Source organism: Platanthera zijinensis (assembly GCA_039513925.1). NCBI lineage: Eukaryota > Viridiplantae > Streptophyta > Magnoliopsida > Asparagales > Orchidaceae > Platanthera > Platanthera zijinensis. The sequence continues at coordinate 52,682,584 of CM077091.1, forward strand.
TCCGGTTTGTAACAACCTTCTGACAGTTCTGACAAAGGTGTCAGACCTGTTGGTTATGACTGTTATCGAGTCACCAGTCATGACAGTTGATTCCTCAAAGACTTTACAACTCAGCATGAACCACTCAGCAAACTGCTTCACTTGTGTCAACACAAATAGACTAAGTATCGACACAAGTCTTGATGATGTCGACAGAACACTCCATGTGTTGACATAGTCATTCTTCTGTTACTCGACACAGCTTCTGTTTGTATATGTCGACACAAGTCTTGTGTGTCAACACAACTGCTCCTGGTCTCGACATAACTGATGCTGACAGATGGCGTTAAGTGTATGTCCAGCTATCGTTGAGTGTGTGTTGAGACGTCGTTGAGTGTTTGTCGAGACATCGTTGAGTGTTTGTCGACATAAGTTCTGTGTGTCGACACAAGCCTTGAGACTCAGTATAGCTGTTGCTGTTAGATGACATTGAGTGTAACATCCCATTTCCGGCTAGACCCCTAGGAGTCGTTTGGTTGTAAGAGAACCCTAGGAAGCCCAAAAATTGAAATAAATCGACCGAGACTTCGGGTCACGGGTTGGTCACGCTCGTGACCGACCCGTCACGCCCGTGACCTAGGGCGTGACTCCTTCGACGATCGTCGATCTCCGTGAGACGATCGTCGAACATGCTACCGGGGCATGTCACGCCCGTGACCAAGGTGTCATGCCCGTGACCAAGGGCATGACTCCTTCGACGATCGTCGATCTCCGTGAGACGATCGTCGACCTTGCAGCCCGGACATTCACACCCGTGACCAAAAGGTCACGCCCGTGACCAGGGGCGTGACTCCTTCGACGATCGTCGAGCTCTCCGTAAAACGATCGCCGAAATTTGACTCGGGCCTGTCACGCCCCGTGACCTAGGTGTCACGCCCGTGACCTAGGGCGTGACCACCATTCGATGAACCGTCGATCTCAAATCGACGATCGTCGACCCGAGAATAACCACCCGGGCCTGTCACGCCCGTGAACCAAGTGTCACGTCCGTGACCATCCTTCGACGATCGTCGATCTCAGTTCGACGATCGTCGAGCCCAGAATTGGCTATCCGGGCCTGTCACGCCCGTGACCTATGTGTCACGCCCGTGACATTGGCCGAAACGACGGTTCAGGGCCGAAATTATTCTAACACGTGTGGAAATAAATGTTGGTGTGGGAAGTTACACCAGGAGTAATTACAGCCGTTTTTCCTTCTGTAATTATATAATAAAGGAGGAAGATGTGGTCAAATAGGAAACCGCCAACTGGACACACTGTTCGTCTTCCCACCGTTTCCTATCCCTTCACTGTAACCGAAAGGCTATTAAGAGGAGCCTTCATGGCCATTACGGCTTTACCCTTTCACCTCCCCACTTTCTGACTTATAAAAGCCCACTTGGGGCAAGAGGAGAAGGATACACGCTCAAACAAACGGATCAGACCTTTGTTCATGCTGTAGGAGAAGTTCGCTACGGCACCACTGCGCCATGGCACCGCCGTCGTTCATCTCGCCTTCAAACCGCGAACAAGGTCCTCCTCTGCTCCTTCTTTCATGGGTAGATCTTAGGATTCTTAGGAAGGTAGTTCGCGCTCAACGGAGCCGGACTCATCTCTCGTTTCCATGGGAAAACCATGAAAAAGGTATTTTTGAGTTCGCCGGAACCCGCCACCCCCTCCGGCGGCCAAACCCACCGCCGACCGCTAGCCATCGCCTCAACGGAGGTGTGGTGGTGGTGGTGGCTGGCCAGGGAAGTGACTGGACGGCCGGCGACGGATCACGGAAATGTTACAGGTAAAAATGATTTCCTGAGTTCTGGTTTTCGGGTTCTGTAGAAGATGAAACAGTAAAAACTGTTTTAAATATATAAACTATGTAAATAATTTTGTATGGAAATTATAATTGGATGGGCATATTTTAATGCTGCAAAACGAGGCTCTTAGAGGCCATTTTAGGAAAAGTGTTCAGACACGAAAGTCGTAGCCCTTTGAGTCTAGATTAATTTAAAATTGGTTTCAACTCGTTTGGGTAAGCGGTTCGACCGCAACACCCGTTTTAGTGGGGGCTGTACCTACAGTTGGGCAGAAATTAAAACAAATGCCCACTCTTCGTCCCTTGTCCAAATGACCTGAAATTTGGGCAGGGGGTTAACCTTGGTTATACCTAAAGGCAGACCAAAAATGGGAATTTTTGGAGATACTTTGCCTAAAGTTTTTGTTTTAATTTAATAAACTTAGAGGAATTTATTTAGGTGGTCAAATGACCTACAAACCCTCGCAAATTTTGGTGAGTGGTGCCTGGCTATAAAACCTATGTCTGTACAAAATTCCAATTGATTTGGAGGAGTTTTGGGTAGGAAATCTTCTACCCTTAACTAGGCATTAGAGAGACACCTTTAGTAAAAAGTGCACTAAGAGTTTGGAAAGGTCAAATCACCTCAACAGAGGCTGATTTTCTGACCACTAACTTAGAAGGGTGTTATAACCTGCTTGGAGAAAATTGAGTGGTTTAGGGTTGACTTACCCTAGGATCCAAGCTCAAACCTTAAATGAAGGGTTTGAGGTTGTGAAGGACATAGAGCTAAAGCTCTTGTATGCCCTTGAAATTTGAGGAGAGTGGCATGATATGCTGAAACCCTCTGGTTGAAACAGTGAAGGAATTGGAGGTAATTAGGTACCTCGAAAGTTGAGACTTTGAATTAGGATAGAAATGTAATTTAGTTATTTTAAGTACTAAATCTAATCCAAAAATTATGAAACTCTGGAAGAGGGAGTTTTAGGATGTTTTGGACTTATGGTAATTTTCCTGGAATTTTATGATTAATAAAACTTATACTTCATGTGTTAAAGGATTATTAGCCCGATTTGTTGTTTCAAATATTTGGAGGCTTTAAATTAATTATAATCCATTAAAATTCTGGATTTAGATCTTGACTAGTAGAACAATGATCCCTGAATTTTATAGAATTTTATGTTGAGTAAATCTAGTACTTTGTTCTCAGATATTAGAAAGGGGTTTTGTTGTTTAAAAATTAATTATGGATAAATTACTTGCTGAAAATTATGAAACTTGGCCAGTGCTAATTTAGGCCTTTATCTGCATGGAATAAATTATTTATAATTTTGAAGAATATTTTCTGTACTTGATTCATAAACAACAGAAGTTAGAGATTATTTCTAAAATAGTTTTCATGCCCTTTTGATGGTAGAAAAAATATGATACTTAGGACTTAACCTTTTGAGATAACCTACTATTTATTTATAAATTTGCTGAACATGTTGCATGATTACTTAGGGTAGTTCATGTTCAAACCGGTAGCCCTTGGGATTTTCGAGGAAATTTAATTAAATGCCAAATAGATTAGGAAAATTTCCATTTTTCTGGATTTAGGTCATTTATATCATGGTAAGTCCCTAATAAATAACTTAGGGCATTTGAATGAGTATTAGGTCATGGCATAACCGTTCCACATATAGTCTAGATCGGTCAGCATATAACAAATTTGTGAATTGAAATAAGACATGATCTGAGGAAGACATTGGAGTTAATCATTTGTTTGGGTGGGCAATAGTGGAGGAAAACGCAATAGGAAGATATAAAGAGTAGCGAGGAGTGGTGATAGCTAGAGTTAAGAGGTGCTCGGGTCGGCGAAAGATCGCTTTTCCCGAAGAGAGGAAGGTTAAAAATCACCCTAGGATAGTCTAACGTAATATGAGAAGGTAATCGGGTTAAGGGAAATCAACCAATAAACATAAGTGCCTTGCGAAAGGAACTTCGGGCCGTAATGTCGCCGTCTTGGTTCCTAGGCCCCTTGAGAGCCCTTCAAGGGGAATACCGGGGGCAGTCCTGGGCTAACGTAAACTGTAAATAACAAACCGACAAGAGTAACATAGTAACTAGGGTTGCACCTTTCACAAACACGGTTGGCACAGGAAGATTGATGGGAGCTTCGACTCGGTTGGTTGGGACGGACGTTTGGTCCGGGGAGCTTCGCTCGGTTGGTTAAGAGACGGACGGGATGGTCCGGGGGAGCTTCGGCTCGGTTGGTTGGAGACGGACGTTTTGGTCCGGGAGCTTCGGCTCGGTTTTTGTGTGTTTACGATTAAACTTGCATGTGCATAAAATAGGAAAAGTTAAGGTGGTGTGTTTTTGATATCGGGGGAGTTTTCGATTGCACGACACCACGATATCGTTGACTCGGCGGGGTGATTAGCACTTCGCCAACAGAAGTCCGGTGCGCCAGCCGGCAAGAGTATGCAGGCGTCCGCTTAGTGCACCAAGCGTTGAGGCGTACGATAGGTCAGACCAGTGGTGCTTTTACTGGTTTTGAGGTGGGCAAGGCCCAACCCACCGCTTCCGTCCGCCACTACGGAGGTATCCTGGGAGGTAACGGCTCCTAAAGGGGGAACTAAAGGTCTGTGTGCACGGAGTCGGGTGTGTGAGTTGCACTTGCATGTTTCATCATACCCACACGCATGTCATAGCTTAATCGATTCATTAAACCCTGACACCTAAAGTATAAGTGGTATGGGACGCTTATACATTAGGACCTGCAAAAACGACCCCTTGGTCTATAAGCTTGTGTGGGCAAGTTTATAAATCAAAGGTTAATTTCAATGTATAACAACCATTGCTGTTTGATAACCGACACCCCAAGGTATAAGTGGTATGGGACACTTATACGATGGGAGCCTTGCAAAAGATCCCTTTACTTATGTGTTCTCGCATAAGTGAAGGTTTAAATTCATATAATTGCTTTTCTTACTGCTAGACCTATTATAACATTCATATTAACTGCTCACCGAATACAACTTGCTAGATTAAGTCCACTGACACCTGTTTACTTTTATTCTCCACAAATATGTCCTCCCCTTTCTTCCTCTCCGCTCGGTACCTAGGAGACATGGGGGAAGGGGTGGGGGATGATAGGACTTAGTCTTTATGACTAACGGTTTTCGAACCGCATCATTTAGGGGATCGTGGAGCCCAGCATGGAGGAGCAGCCCCAGAGATCGGTGCGCCTGGAGATGGGGCAGTCTAGCTCCGGAGTTCATACAGCCGGGACCGTGAGTCTCGACCTTGAGTAGTTTCTGTTTTCGCTTCCGCATGAGTGATATTGTAGTGAGGACATGATGTATCGGGCATAAGCCCGCATTTATAGTACTCTGATGTTTTCTGTGGACACTCCCTTCGTGGAGATTTTATTATATACATGTGATTTATTATGTGGACTGCATTGCTCTTACTTCTAATAATGTGGCTACCTTTCTGTGATCGAATTGGCCGGCAGAATTGGCGCCTTGTGGTGATGACCCTTCAGGACGCGAAGGTTTCACCGCAAAGCGGCGATTATGGGCCTAAGACCCGGTGGTTGAAAAAGAAAAAAAAAGGGGGTCTTACAAGTGGTATCAGAGGGAAACATTGATCAGAAGGAAGTAGCAGTCCACTAACCCTGGGTCACCCCCGCTCGAGTTTAGTTTGGGGAAACTAAGCAGCGGAAGCAGTGGTGTGCCCATTTGGGGATCACATATAAATTGTCCACCTTTATGTAATGTTTGAATGTTTTCTCAGCGTGTGTTTTTGTTACGCAGCCTCCATCACGGACTACGCCACAAGGTGGAGTTCAACAGGCTCAGGATGTTGCACCACCCCCACCGGTCCCCACTCCTTTCCTTCAGTCAGACATGGGACAGACCCTGACTGCCATCCTGGAGGCCTTCAGGGCCCAGCAGGTTCCGGCCCCGCAGCCAAACCTGGGGGCCAACTGGCTGAGCATCTTCCGGTGTCTTTCTCCCCCGTCCTATTTGGGGACAGAGTCGGCTGTTCGGACGGAAGAGTGGCTAGATATTATGTACGAGTGCTAGGTAAAGATGGTGTCCCTGGAGGAGAGTGGCTCCTATGGTAGGTCTCCTGCCCTAGCACCCTGCAGAGGTGGAAGATTCTTGTGCACACGCTGTACAGTAAGCGTGAGGAGGTTATTAGGAGTTAAAGGGCCGTCAGAGCTGGCATTTATCGACCACGAGTCGGCTTAGGGTAGGAGTGGCTATCTTAGTAAGAAAGTAGGCACCCGTGGTAGACTGCTCTCTCCGGCTTT